>CAKAOI010028102.1:39748-86264 GCA_916701655.1 Sebastiscus albofasciatus | reverse complement strand
ATGGGAATGGCCATCATGTACTTCTATCATCATGTTCTATGCTCTTATACACTTTCACTATTTATTTTAATTAATTAATTTTTATTTCTGATTTTTGACTAGAACAATTTGACATACAGTGCTGAGCTGCATCTCAAATTAATCTTCAGGTTCCCAGCTTTCAGATGATGTACACCACTTCTATGTGACATCTACTGTTGACCTGTTATCTGCCCCTAAAGACCCCCTGTACTCCCATAAAAAAGACAAAAATGGGTCTATTGTGCATCTCAGAAGGTTAAGCTTAACAATCAATGTTTTTAATATGTCCTAAAGTGTAAAAAGCAACAAAATATAGTCCTGCATGTAGCCCCTGTAAAACAGTAAACTGTTATTTTTACATATATTTATGATATGTAAATATATGTTAAGCGTTTGCTTTCGTTCCTCCAGGCGCAGCAGAGGAAGGGTGTGATCGTGGCCACTGACTGTAACTTCTCCATGGCCGTGGCTCACCATGCGGTGGAGCTGAAGATCCCCGTGTTTGTCATCATGCCGTCATGCTGCGCCTCGCCTCGCCTCAGGATCTACAGGGACTACGGCGCCATGGTCATCTCCTACGGCAGCACCAGCCACGACTCCCAGAACCACGCCCGCCATCTGGCCACGGAGAACGGATACCTTTACCTGGAAGAGTCAGTCCCACTCTTACTCACTTTAACATTTCACCCAGAGGTCACAATACGTCTGCCTGTAATGCAACCAGAAAGATAGACTGATATGCTGTAATGTTGGAATTCAGAGTATCAACTGTCAAGGGATAGTAATATTTTAAAACAGAATTAGAAAATACTAACTTAAACAAAGAAAATTCTTCAAGAAAAAGAAGAAGTTCACTTTGCTTTGATTTGACATTTTGACTTGTCAGAGGAGGAAAAGCCCATGTTCTCTGGTCCGTAGGCAGTGGAAGAGGAACTCCACCACTTTTACACATCAAAGTTTACAGGTCTTGAAGAGTACTGCTGCACATGGGAAAAATGTTGTATAAAGCCTTTTGTGGCTCCAGAGGGAGCTCTGTGAAGTCTGATAAACTGACTCAGCGTATGGGCGGATTATGAGGCAACGGGCCCCCTGGGCACAGATAAAAAAGACCCCACCGCCTATCCAACAAAGGAGCAAGACACACAGACTTTGTGATGCGTCTGTCTCTTTTTGTTGTTGTTTTGCATCTCGTAGTAGTCATGTCATGCATCTTTTCATGATTTTGTGTCTCTTTATGATCATTTTGCATCTCTTAGTAGTTTGTAGATGATGTGCTATTAGTGAGTGGGTAGAAGACATTAGCAAGTGGTCCAATATTCAGTCGGCGGATATAAACCGATCAGCCACAACATTAACAACATTATGACCACTGACAGGTGAAGGGAATAACATTGATTATCTCGTTATGATGGCACCTGGCAGTGGGTTAGTCAGCAAGTGAACATTTTGTCCTTGAAGTTGATGTGTTGGAAGCAGAAAAAATGGGCAAGTGTAAAGATGTGAGCGACTTTGACAAGGGCCAAATTATGATCGGTAGACGACCGGGTCAGAGCATCTCCAAAACTGCAGCTCTTTTGGGATGTTCCCGGTCTGCAGTGGTCAGGACCTACCAAAAGTGGTCCAAGAAAGGAAAACCAGTGAACCGGCGACAGGGACCAAGGCTCATTGATGCACGTGGGGAGCAAAGGTTGGCCCATGTTGTCCGGTCCAATAGAAGAGCTGTAGCTCAAATTGCTGAAAAAGTTCATGCTGGATCCGATAGAAAGGCGTCAGAACACACAGTGCACCGCAGTTTGTTGCGTACGGGGCTGCGTAGCCGCAGACCGGTTAGGGTGCCCATGCTGTCCTTATGTTATGGCTGATCGGTGTATACACGTATTTGGTGGAGAAACCTAGCGTGTAACGTCACACCAGCGAGAAATCATGTACATACATGTCACTAGATGCTTACAACTGTGTTATCTGTGGTTAGGTACAAAACGTCAAATACCATGACATGGACTCAGAGTTTTGAGTTTATTGAGTTTTAAAATGGGCGCTACAAACGCAAGCATTTTTTATTATGCCCTCAACACGTTTGCAGCCATAGACGCAGCCGGTGATTTGGTTTAATGAGTGACCGTGGTAACTGGGGACTCTCAGCCGAACACATCGTGGTCGCTCGTAGCGACGGCAGCTGTTGAAAACATGAACAGAACATGAACAGGTGTCCTCGTAAAAGCCTTCAATCAATTTTAAAAAGCACAGGTGTTGTGTACTGTAACATGATGGTTACTTTTACATACTGTCATGGAAGTTGTTCATGAATTGAATTCATATTTCTACCACAATTTCACAACAAAGAAGAGTCTATTACTTCTTTCATACTATATAAATAAAGTCTGTTATCTTTGTGCACGTGGCAGAGAAACTGGAGGGATGAGAATGGTTTAACAAAGGAAACCTGTGAAGTCTGCTGATCACCTGATGCTTTCTTTTTCTGTCTATCTCTGTTTTTTGATGTCCAGAGATGAAAGTGCAGCGTACCTGGCAGGACTGGGAACTGTGGGCATGGAGATCTATGAGCAAGTGTACAAACTGGATGCAGTGGTTGTTCCTGCAGCCGGACAGTACGGTCTACTGGCTGGTACAGCTGCTGCCATCAAACACCTCAACCCACAGATTCTTGTCATAGTAAGTAGATGCTCAGAAGATTTGAGAGTTTATAAACATCTGTATATCACTGTCTACTTAACTACAATACCTGTAATGTGTAAGATGAGTTGACACTATCTCACACCAGTGGTATTGTTGGTGCTGTTTCTTAAAAATGAGGTCACATTTTCCATAAAGCCGTACTTCTTATTGCAAAGATGAGTCTCCTCCTACACGTCTCTGGTGTTGATCCAAGTGTGTTTTTCATTCTGCTTGGATTTCCTTAACAAGATGAATGTATTTGAAGTGTTTCCCTTGTTCCACTATCTGCTCACAGCTGAAACTCTGACAGCTTTGGCTCTGTTTACACTGGAGGAACAGAATATTCTCAGTCATAAAGAAATATCCCTTTGTACGAGGAAGCGATCAATCAAATGTACTGCCAAGTTTATCCCAGTAGTGAACATTATAAAATGCAACGTAGAAGCTGATTAAGGCTGCTAATCTTCCCAGATGGTCCTGTTTTAATCATAGTAATCATATGAACGTTGCACGTTTTATTAATGTCAGTATTGAAGATGTAGCATGTGTTATTACAGTGGGCAGAATGCATGCATGAGCAATATATTTTTAACCACACCAGGCGATTTTAGTGGATTGGTCGGTATACTACTTTGGTCCGGACTGTGATGGATTGCTATGGAATTTGGTGGAGACATTCATGTCCCCCTCAGGATGAATTGTGATCCTCTAACTCTTCATCTAACGACACCAGCAGGTCAAAATGTATTTTTTCCAATACTTTGGGTTATGACAAAATACCTGCAGAACTAAGAGCCTCAGCTGTACTTAATGTGAAATGAATCAATCATCCTCATGTTCTGTGTTCATGCGCCAGCTAGTGAGCCTTTCGGCAAGGCAGACCAGATTTTACTGCACGTGTTATACCCCAATGATATGACGCGATATGGCGCCGTGACATCTCCTCTTTGGATCCTCCTTGGTTACACCAAAATGATGACCATGATAAACATACCTGCTAAACATCAGCATTATCTCAAAGCTCTATTGTGTCTAAGTACAGCCTCACAGAGCCGCTAGCGTGGCTGCGGACTCGTAGTCTTGTTTGTACGTGTGGTAATATGGTGAAACTATGTGGGCTTTCTCCAACAGGGGATTGAACCAGAAGGTTTCCCTCTGCTGCTACAATCTCTGAAAACTGACGGTCCAATCAAAGACATGCGCAGCAACCCCAATAAGAAACTCTATGGAGGTAAACTTCAGAAGTAGTTAGTTGGTTCTGGTTCCAGACATTTAGTGCACAACTGTCACCTGAACGTTGAATAAACTTCATCATTATCTGTTACTGTCAGAAGCTCATATGTTGATCTTCTCTCTCTTCTCAGATCTTATGGAGCGTTCGCTGGGTGTTAACACCTTCCACCTGGCAAAGAAACTAGTAGATAAAGTCATCTCTGTCAGGTACGGCTTCTCCACAGCGCATTACCAGAGGTGTGGACTCGAGTCACATGACTTGGACTCGACAAAATAAAAAAAGATTTGCAACTCAACTTGGACTTTAACACCAGTGACTCGTGACTTCACTTGGACTTGAGCCTTTTGACTTGTAAATACTTGATACCTTCCCCCCCACGCCCAAAGATTAAAAAGTATGTTATTTAAAAAGTGTGCGCACAAAGACGATCAACTGCCCGGTACCGGAGGTAACTGACAGGAGATGTTGGGTTTATTTACTTGTGGGGAAATAACTGAACTGAAAAAACTACATTTCTTGTTTATTGCTGAACCCCTATTTTTTTTTATTTTTGGTGAACGGGGCTCGCATTTTATTATCTAACACTTAATTCCCCAGATCCACGTTGTTTGAACCAATCCGACAGCATCCAATCAAGTTGCAGGAGAGAACCATGAAGAACTCACGTTAAATTACGGAGCACCAGTTGGCACCAGTTAATCTGTTGTTAAAATGGCATCACATTTGGTGAAGAGCGCATTATGACTTGTTTAGGACTCGAAACTCAAAGTTTAGGAGCTGGGACCTGCCAGTCTTGACTTGTGACTTGATTGCAAAGACTTGAGACTTACGTGTGACTTGCAAAACAATGACTTGGTCCCACCTCTGACATTTACACATTCACGCTTCATATGAAAGGTTTTACTCAGAAATGATTTATCCACTGTGTGAAAAATGTGGCCTCTGTGTTAATATTCGGATTATGGTTCACTGTTATGAGCCACTTTTACATTTTGCCATTTAAAGTACTGACTGCTTTGAAATTCAGAATTTGAATTTCAGGTATTTTAATGCAGATTTTTTTGGCTGCTGTAACTTTTGTCTTTCTTTGCCTCGCAGTGAGGAGGACGCTCTGGTGGCGATGCTGCGGTTTCAGGAGTTTGAACGCTCCACTGTGGACACAGAGGGAGCCATGGGACTGGCTGCCATCTTGGCCGGACAGCTACCAGAGCTGAGAGGCAAAAAGTGGGTCAGACTTGTTGATATTATTGAACCCGACTGAGCCCTATTGGGAAATTCTCTGACAGCCGTCAGGAGCAGACGGCAGCATTCATTCGAGCATCTTGTAACTAAAGCTCTTCGTGTTTATAGAAGGTTTTCTTGTGTGTTTGAGGCCTAGTTTTTTTTTTTTTTCAAATGATGTAAAAACCCTGTCCCCTATCATTTAAATATAGTCCTAAGTGTGAGGGTTGAGGTATTTTTTTAATGCCTAAGAAGCTGACATTTTGGCAATACAGCGATCACAGCAGAGCTAATCCTTCTGGCTGCAGATGAAACAAGACTTCCTCTGTGTGTGTGTTTATCTGCTGTAGGGTCGCCGTTGTGGTGAGCAGCGCTAACATGGAGCTGGAGCTGGTGAGGCAGTGCGTGGACCGAGCCCTAGTGCTGGACGATCGGGTCAGTAAGTTCTCTGTGCAGCTGGGAGAATGGCCAGGAGACATGGCTAAGCTGCTGGACGTCCTGTCCAGAGAGGACGTCAGGTAGAGTCAAACACCCGTCTGTTTTAAGATCTTTTACTTTGTCGTTTCATGCTCAGGTCCAGTCTGTTTTATGTTCAATGCCACTTTAATTCTTTGTTCTCTCCTCCCAGGTTGTTGGATGTCTGCCATCGGAGACAAAGTGATAAGTCAGACCTCTTCAAGTCAAAGGTAGGCGACTAATCTCTCCTCTTCACCTCATTTTTTTCCCTCCTCCTCTTCAATCCGCTCAGCTACTTTTCATTTCATTGCCATGGTACTTATGGCCTTGAGTTGGCGGGACAAAACGGTGAGACTCAGAGGACCAAAAATACACATCATGTAAAACAAATATAGAGATATCTGTGCTGTGTTTTTGTAGCTTGTGTAGACGGGAAGACTCATACTCTGCAAGAAAGACTGGTACCACTTCCCAGTAAGGCACCCTTCATGAAGTTGTAACTAATGGCTTTATTAATAATTTAAAAATAATTTATTAATGCTTCATAGATCAGTTACAATTCATTAAAAAGAACATATTTTGGGTTGTCAGGTTGTAAAAAATCTGGATCTGGATCTGGTAAAGGGCTGCAGATAATATGGACCAAAATCCATTAATCAGCATATTTTATGGTTCAAAACCCGATAAAACATTTATAACTGCCGACTTGATAGCCTATTTGAATATACCAATATTAATAACTGCATTATTATCAAATAGAAAATATAAACATTATCAATAAATTATGTATTTACAAGCTCATTAGTTACAGCTCATAAAACCTTTATAAAGGGTGCCATATTATAATATTCATTGTAAATAATTTAGCCTGGTGAGGTTTTAAAGTGAGACTATATAACTATTGAAAGAAGAAATAGCTCATTGTTCCTGTCACAAATGAAAAACTGAATTCATAATCCTTAAAACTCACCATCGCTCGGTTCAATCCACTCAAAGATTTTACTGCTACAGCTCTATGCTGCGTTCACACTGAACGCAAAGCAAATTTTCTCGCACGAGTTTGACTGCTTGGATCATTTGTGTTTATTCGCATCATCACGCTAGACGTACCAGAGAGGAGGAGCGGTTTACCTCCACGTAGATACCAACGTTTCATCAACCATGGCCAAAATAACAACTATTGCTGCTTTGTACATGTTGTGGATGTCCCACATACGCCGTCGTGTCTGGGTTCGTAACATCATCCAGCTGCGCTCACTGTATTCACTGAATCTAGCAATCCGTGCATCGCTATAGCAGTATGAACCTAAAATATACAGATTGTGCTTTGATTTAATTGCAATAAATGAATCAATATCATGCTGAAATAACTACATAATGATGCTGATTTGTAAAAAGTCTGAATTCATGCTTTGTCAGGTCAAGACGACAAGTAAACAACTTTTAAGATGCTTGTTTTCTGAATGAAGTTTGGATCGATCAGTGTCAGGCTATGCTAACATTGTAGCTGCTCCATCAACACTCAACATAATGTCATCTAGGTATAAAGACGGCAGCGACGTTGTTGTTTATACCATAGACTGTGTATGGTTTACACACTGAGTTTCGTCCGCTCTGGGTGCCCACAGACGGCTACAATATTTTTTTCCCCTCCATTTCTGATTCAAAGACGTCAGGACGTCAGTGACGACAGGAGGAGAATCTCAAAGCTGATTGGCTTTCACGACACAGCGTCATGCGAATTTCTCACTCGAGTTGAAATATTTCAACTCGCACTGGCGCAAACTAATCTTGTATCTAATTGCGCTCCCATCACTTGGTCAGGCGTGACCAGTGGCTTTTGTTTGCTAATGTTAGCATTAGCAAACTATAGATACAGTATTATTGTGTAACTGGCAGTGCTGAGTCAGTTTGCAGACTTTCTGACTCTGCTTGTGCTACTGTAAAGCTTTCACATTTTAGCATTGGCTGCTGTTCAGCAAAGGTTTCACACCGTAGTCTCACTTTACAATCTCATTTCCCTTGAAACAAATGAAAAAAGCTGGAGGGGGATGAACTCCAGTGCAAAGAAACTTGATTCATGAATCTTCTTGAACCAATAGTTTTCTCTTGATAACGAGGATCGCCTCATTCTATCTTGTTTTAAAAAAAAAAAAACATAATGAAACCGTTATATTTCTTTGGAGAGAAGCAGTCTCATCGTCTCCTGGTTCTTCATTACAGCCACTGCAGGCTACGCAGACAAATTAGCACCGTACTGTTAATTCACCAGCCGTGTCAAAAGGTGAAAGGTGTTGCATAATTAATCGGCAACGCGCTCGCTGCCCTAATTCTAGTGTGTGATGTCAGAGGGCTAACTCTGTGTGTGTATGTGTGTGTGTGTGTGTGTGTGTGTGTGTTAACAGGTGGAGTGTGTGGTGGAAACCAGGGATAAGACACAGAGCGCTCAGCTGCGCAAGACGCTGAGTGAGCGCTACCCCTCTATATGCTGGCTGGGCCGGTGATCACAACAGCAACATCAATATCTACACTAGAAAACAAAAAAAAGAAGAGGAATTGACACATCCTGTAACGTACACTACTACCATATATGAACTCTGTTATAGGACTCTCCTTAAGACAATGGCTGTTAAGCAAACCTAAGTGTGTACAGAAAAGCCTTGAGATTATGTAGCGAGTACTATTCATATTACTTCTATTACTTATGCTGCTATTGTTCTTTAATCATTGCACCCTGTAATTACGGTAATTAAAGTGGTTAGGCTGCATTCAGAGGATGAATATAGTTCTTATAGTTTAATCACGGAGCATGAATCATGCACTGTAGATGCAGGCTTTTACTCCTCTAGTGACCTCTTTTTAAAGCAACTACACACCTCCCTAAAGCACCAGTATAAAGGATGTATTTTTCAATCCAAATTGTTTTTAAACTGTTGTATATATTTCTGTATTTATACTGTCTGAGATGGTATAGACAAATCCAAGTAAGTGTTCTCCAAATAAAAAGCTAATTCTATGTTGTTTGGATGGTTTTCTGATGTTCGGGAGGGAGAAAAACCTTCCTCTACTTCTTTCTGTTGATGGTTTGGTGTAATTTCTCAAGAGTAAAAGTGAGGCAGGGTGTGAAATGAAGCTGTTTCTACGCTGCCGATCAATTGATTAATGGCTGGAGACAGCTCTAGTGGAGACGGGACTGTTTAAGACGGGTTAATGCTCTTAAGCAGAGGACATCATGACCCTGTGCTGCTGGTTCAGCCTCATTTGGACAACGTCACACTGTTTACCTGTGGACTTTGTCAGGTTGCTTGAAATGAATGCTAATGTTGCTAAAGGGAGCGTATCTATGCTCCCCAACTGTTAATATGACACATTAAGGAGACATCTCCAAGGGGTTTATGTTCTCAGCGATGTTATTTCCCTCAGTCAAATGTTCAGTGTACGTTTTCTTGGGTCAACATGTTGAAATCACCCACCTAGGGGTTACATTTTGATTTCAAAGGTGGTGGGACACAGTTATTAGTACACAAATCAAAGCAATATGAATATCAAAATATGTATTTATTATAAAACTAGAGGCTTTTAAATACAAAGTTGTCACAGGCTGATATTTCACACTGACACCTTTTTAAAGAAGGTTACTTTTACGTAATGTAAGAGGCAATTATGCACATATTTATATTTGGAAAAATTGTTTATGTTTTGTCTTGACATATTACATAAGTTCTCTATTACTCAAGGTTATATCACAGTTTTCGTATAGTTTGAATACATTGGGTCTTCACAAAAAGATTGAAATTAATTGCAGCATGAGTCAGAACTGAGATGCCTTGCAGACTTAGTGGCCTTCGTGACCTTGGGGTATGGTAAAACAGCCACTACTCTTAAGGTAATATATGGAGGTGGTGCAGTAAAAAACAAAATATGTTAAGTGAGGAGTATGCATGCATTTTCTTCTGGTTAATATGCAACAAAGTATGCAAAAATAAACAGTTTTTTTTTTTTATCCCTTTTATACTTTTGGAGATATGTCAAAATACAATTTTAACTCCATTAAACCTTATGGAGCTCAAGATTTCAAAATGTATCTCCTCTATGCTCTTACAATGTTTAAACTAGACACTCCAAGCTCGACTATAATAGATACTGTTACCACTTAAAGAGATTTTATACAGGTTTTTTTTAGTTATTTGTTAGTTTTTAAGTTATTCTCATTTCCATACTCTCAGAAGCCAAATAAAATGTGGAATAACTCTCTATATATAGCCTACATATACAGTATGTCTATAGTTATGGACACATGTGCAGTCAGCAACACAGCCTCTGATTCGTCGACAGACTCGACCCAATGCACCATGGGAAAACTTCTGCCCTCAGTAGGCTTCAGCTAACGGCTAACAACAGCACCAACTCCTTTAAATAAATGGATAACTAATCACAGAAGACATTCATTGTTGAATTTATTAGTTTATAAAGTCTCTAAAATAACTCAGTTGTTGTTCCATGCTGGATTAATAAAGCTTCTTAAAGGGAAACAACTACACCAGAAGTTGGAACGCTACAACGGTGACGGAGCAGCGGCCATTTTTAAAGTGAGTTTCTAGACCTTTCCAGAGATATTCTAAAGATAGTAATTAGAGTACTTTGGTGTCATATACGACATGACCAACCCAGTGGGTTTTAATTTGTCACACCCATCTGTACCATGGTTTTAAAGTTAGGAGTGAAGATACTCGTATCATATGAAACTAGGTGACATAAGGAATCCATAGACCATATTCACACGGTGGCCATTTTGCTCTTAACTTAAGAGCAAATTTATCTTAAAACTGGTCAATCCCGTTGGCTTTTTGTTGAGGGAACCAGGGCGATGCTAACTTCCTGGTTGGCCTACAAAAATACGTCTTCCGTGCATGTCTCTATACTGTGCATAAAATATGCAGTAAGTGTTCCATGAAGGCCGAGATGAAGACTACGGAGAAATACATTTCTGTGACGATGAAAGCAGCTGGAGTGATAAACCGTGTGAAATTCAAAATAGCCGATCTGCATCTGTGAAAAAAAAAAGCAGCTTTATAACTCAGCCACCAAACTCTCACGACAACAAGTGAAACATTGATTATGGCCCAGCTGCAGTAAATAAAGTGGCTCATTAACAGACTCAAACAGATACACTTTCACAAACATACATTATATTAATGTACTGTTTTAATCGCTCTAATTCAGTGCCTGCAGGTTGATATAAATGTACCCATCCATTAAAGCCACTGTGTATATTCCCGCTACAGCAGGTGTCTCCATTTTACCATGATGACACACACAGAGACTCACAAGGTGAAAACAATATCAGCATCGCTGTGGCAGCTGGTAGTCAACACAGTCCCAGACCGAACACACACATACATTAAGTGTGTCTAAAGGTGGAGTTAACACAAGGGTGGAGATTTTGTCCCATGATACGCTAACCTCGGTGTTAACTACAGTAACAAAAGTGGATCTTTCTGCTCTTTCTGGTACGAGGATGCCAGAAGAGGGAGCTGAGAACCTTTGGTGAGTATGAGGACCTCTATGACATGGAAACAAAAAGATACAGCAACATCATTAAAAGGTTTCTCTACCTCCTTTTACATGTTTTCTTTATGCATTTCTTTTACTGAGACATAAAGTTTTTTTTTATTATTATTTTGTTATCCTCAACAGATCATAACTCCCAACAAGGATGGATGTACTTCAACCACAGTTTCTACATTTCTTCTGTCCACAAGTCCGGGCAAGAGAGTAGAGATGACTGTCAGCAAAGACGTGATGATTATCAACAGCAAAGAAGAACAGGTATGTAAGAGAGTGAAAGTTTCCTTGACTTTAGACATTGATATCTCCACAGTCACTGAACCGATTTTGACCATTCAAACTGCATTTGAAACGTCCACCTCCCTTCGTTCTTCTTCAATTTGAACTGCTTTGATAGCACCTTATCAATCTCATACAACGTGTTTCCATATAAAGAGACACACATGCTCAAAACCCAACACAAGGCTAGAAGAGCAACAGAGCAACTTTGAGAGGACGGAGCTCTGGGATGGTGCGAGACTCAACTTACCTACACCTTTTATATGCATTACTACAAGTATAGATAAAATGCAGACAAAGAATAGCATAGGTTACTTGCAGACAAAAACAATTGAATTAAATTGTAAAGAGGAAGAGGAAGAGTTTTTAATCAGCAATCAGTTTTAAAGCCCTGCTGTGCCTTACTACAGCTTCACAGAGCCGCTGGCTGCCGTGTGTTTTGTTATAGGCCATCGTGTTTTAAGTGAATTCTTCAGTAAAATATAGAATGAAGTCGGAGCATTTTGAGCGTTTCCGGAGGAATAAAAACGATGCAGCAGAACACATTTCATGCAGTTTGTAAGTCACTCTTTATTTTTGCAGTGTTAACATTAAGAACTTCCAGTCTGTAGTTTAAAACTCAAAGCACTTCAGTATATGAAAGGCAAATGGGGATTTGTAATGCATACAGCAGCTCTCTTTATTTTTATCCTGGAGAACTTTTGAGGCTGATGGCAGCGCACCATCTGCAGCCAACCTGACTTCCCCGCCGCAGCTGAGAAAATATCCCAACAGCCATCACAAGGCTGAATGTAAACATCATGAGTAGAAAATAAGTTCATAAAAGATTCCCATTGTATTGCACTAAATATTCAGCAATTCATCTAGAGAACTCTGAAATGATCTCTGTTAATAGTATTATCAATAAAAACTTCTATGGTTCATTAATAGAAAATCTATGGAATGAAATGGAAAAAGTGTAGTGTCTCTATCAAAGATATGTCTTCACTTTAAAACTATATATGTTAAAGGAAAAAGAGAAAAGGCTCAGGTGTCTTCCTGAACTTCATATCAAAGATTTCATATCAAAGAGGAAGACAGTGGAAGAGGAAGAGGCACGAGGAAGCGATTGATTTTCTGGTGTTGTTCAGTGAGCTCCTCCTGTTGGCGTCAGTGCTGTTTGGGACGCTCGGGGTCGTACTTGAGGAGCAGGCCGAGGGAGGCGAAGCCAAACAGAAAGGTCTGGATGCCCCACAGCCAGCGAGTGGTTGTGTCGTTGATGCCTTTAGTTCTGCAGGAGCACAAAGAAGAAACAATGAGCTACAGTAAAGCTAGCAGCTGTTTCATTCTAACAGTGGTCTTAAAGTCTTAAAGTCTTAACCCTCAAGTCCCAAGTTTCTGTGGCGAGAATCAAGCAAGTCAAGTCGAGTCCCTGCTATAAGTCAAGCAAGTCACAACAAGTCAAGTCATAGCTCAGGTCGAGCGATCTACCCCACATTAAAACGTCCCGAAGTAAATGCTGACTACCACGATAATAACATGATAATAATAAATAATTCAAAGTAATGTGGCATAAATAAAACACCATGGAAATGATTAAATTATAAGTTAGCTCACATTTTATAGAAACATTAGTTACATAAGCCTTTAGATATTCATTGATTTTTTCATACCATACGCATTCAGTTTAGAAATCAACATTTTTTTATTCTAATATCTGTAAACTGTAACTGTATTTTTTTTTACATTTGAAGAGAGAGAGACAAACACAGAGAGAGAGAAAGCGTGCTTTTTGGACTTTGTCCCCGTCTTTGTCTTCGTCTCTTCTGCAGTACGTTTTGCCGGTTGGGCAGCCAGTGACACCAGAAACTGTAAAATCCCACCACCGCTTTGGGATGCCATTATAACAGCTGCGGTTCATCTTCTCGCTGTGTGTGTGCATATCAGTGTGTTTACACTCTTGAGTTGTGTTCTCTGTACTGTACTGTTCTCAATTCTACATTGACAACTAAATCCAAATGTTAGTATTTTTGGACTAGCCCCCTCCATGGTAGCTGACGTGTGCGTTGGCCTCTGTTGGTCTGCCACGTCCTAATAGGTCAATATCTAGAAAACAGCTATAATAACGCTATAAAAAATAGTAAGTCAAGTCAATTTGGAGTCCTCTGTCTGAAGTCCAAGTCAAGTCTCAAGTCATGAATACCAAGTCAAAGTGAAGTCGAGTCTTTTATCAGCGTTAGTCAAGCAAGTCTCAAGTCCTCAAATTTGCGACTCGAGTCAAGTCATGTGACTCGAGTCGTCCCCCACCTCTGGGTTGCTCATCCCCACTGTCTTTCATGTGTTATCATTTGTCACTAAAACCTAGTAACCTAATTCCTCTGGATAAATGGGTCAATAAGTGATGAATGAAGAAAAATGACTTCAATAAAATGTGAGGAATGTTGGTCATGAATGTTTACCAGATGTGTTTTCTGATCAAAAGATCAAAATTGGACAAATGCCATTCAAGAACACCTTCTTTATTGTTGCCACAAAATAATAATCCCCCCGTCCGATGACAAGTTGAAGCGTGAGGTATAAACACGTGAGAGAGGCAGCTTTTAGATGTTTATTTATACTGACATTTAGTGTGTTTGATGAGGCCCAGTTTCATAGTTGAAGTTTAGGGGAACCATGTGAGTACATCACCATCTAGTGGACAAATCTGGTTCTTGTCATTCTTACCTGCACATCTTCAACGCAACATAGGCCTCAATAACATGGATAGCCCAGGCAGCCCACCACCTGAAACAGAAAGAAACGTGTTATACTTCACCCACTTTATATTCTATTCTTTCTATTTCTACTTTCTTGATTACAGTCTTTACTTCTGCAGAGATCAAATTGCATGTATGTACCTATATGTATATGATGATTGTAGTTTTTTAAGTTTAAATCAGGTGGTGCAGTCTGAGAACATGTTGAAACTGCACACCATGTTTTGTTTCCCAGTAACACCCAGTTGCCACTGAATCAACAGGAGTCACATGACAACTGTAATGGAAATTCAATTAATATTCCGAGATGAGTCCTAATGAACGTTGAAATAAGGATCTCGAACAGATGAAATGTCTTTGTTGTATTTTATTCTTGCAAGAAGAGACACTAGTTATACAGAGTCACACAAAGTCTGCAGAAGAGTGCACTGCAGGAGATTGTTACAATGTGATTATATAGAAATCTACAACAGGGACTGTGAGAAAAGGAGTTGTTTTGCACAGATAAGGAGTTGTTTTACTCAGACAGTGTCCCAGTAGAAGTCAACACTCAGTACTTTCCCACTGCATGAGAAGAAGAGCACACAGACAGTAACGTTTCCACTGTTGCATAAAGAGACATTTCCATTACACAACCTAAAGACAACTTCACAGATATCAAACCACCAAAGACTGAATGGTAAACTCGGGCTAAACGGCTTAATGTATGCATGACTTAAACAACAACTAAACATTTACCTTTTGATTAATGTCTTAATGGTGCCACAACAGTCATGTGACTTAAACGACTAATTAGCATAGCAAAGTGCTCTCCCAGTAGAAGTGGCGGTAACAATCTGTAAATGGGGGGAAAACACTAAGACTGAAGTTGATTAAAAAGTGTATTTCAGTCCTGTGAGGGTACTTTGCACGTCATTTGAGTGTGATAGATGCTGCTTGGCTGTAAAGAAAACTGGTGATTGGCCTTCATTTGAATTAAGCAACATCTCAACACTGTTATTGGAGCATGTGAGAGCTGTCAAGACTGTAGCTACAGTGGTGAAATGTCAGCGCATGTCCTATTTACTGTAAGGAAGTAGTCAACGAGAACATTTCTCATCGTATCACTTACCCTTTGTACATAATGCCAGAATAGTTTTCCACAAGGTAGCTGCAGAAGGTGCCATATGGACCAAGGTACTCAAATGGGATTTTCTCTGGCGCAAACACGATGCACTGCAAAACACAGACACAGTAGTTCAACTTTAACCCATACATTATCTATACACATATCTGTCTTTTCAAAGCATACTGGGCCATTCTATGTAAAATCAGATGGTGTTTTTTGTTTACATTTTAGATTCTGTTCAAACTTTATGTAGATGTTATTCATAGTTTTTTTGCCCCAGGGAATTTTGTCATTTTCACCTCCTATAAAACATCTTGGAAGCCATTTTTAGGGTTCAATATCTTCAGAAATTTAACTTCAAGAGTCATTAAATTTGGTAATGGCACAGACATAACAGTGTACAACAGATCTGAATGATTGAAAAGCACAAGAAGATGCCATATTTTCATTACTGGCAGATTATTTCCTGTGAATATTGAATCAGAGATCAGAGATTTCCTGCTATTTTTAGGAACATTTAATACAATTCTCAGTATTGTTTTTTTGTTGTTATTTTTTTTACAATCATACATACTTAATAGGTTTCTTTTTTGACAAATTCTGTGTTTTCTTCTCACTGATGCTTGGCCATTGTTCTGTTAGCTCGTTGGCTGTTTTAATTGTGTATTTTTTCCAAATTCTTATGTTTATATCTTAAATAATAATCCAAACATTTAGTATTCTTCAGAGACATAAATGAAATGCTGATATAGGCCAACTGTACGTTTTGAAAAATAGTTGTTTCACACCCCTTAAAATCAAGAAGGCCTCGCAACCCCTCAGTGAAGCTTTGGCGACCCCTAGTGGGGGTCGGGACCCCCAGGTTAGGCCAGTGCCCCAAAGTCAATACATATGTGCGTTTCCATACTTCTGGCTAAAAATACAGTGTTTCATTGGTGTTAAAACACATTTCAGGGGCTCTAACATAAAGAGAATCCTATAAATGGCAAATATGGTGATGTGGACTCACTCCTAAAACCAGAAAATGTGTGTGTAACGGGGTCTAATGTGGCCATAACCTGTGTAATGTTACAATTTACTTATTCATATTTTAGGGTGCTAAAATGACAAAACTCCCAGGGGCAAAAAACTATACAACTCTCAAAATTCAGTGACAATATTTTACAGAATATATTTTTGGTGTTAAATAGCATATACATAAAGTCTGAAAAGAATCTAAAACGTTAACAAAAATCTGATTTGACACAAAATAACCCCACTATAAGTTATTTAATACTCTGACACAAGACCTTTTCATAACACACATTAATCAAAATTTCAGGGCTCCTTAAACATGACATTTAAATCAAAAGACTGTTTGTGTTGATAATGACTGTACAATAATCTGGCACATACTTCATGGCAGACAGTAAACTAAAAGAAGCATGATCTGACTCTGTGGTCCTCAATGTCCTGGTCCATTTACTGGAAAGTCCAAGGCTGGTTGACACTAAACTATCATCTGTTATAATTAATGACTTCAAGGTTTCTTGTGTGAGAAATGGCATTATGACTGGTTCTTTGCAGCAGTCTTGACTTTTAAAAGCTGTATGTGGCACACAAAGAACAGCCTTGTTGAGAGATGATATTAAATTTGATGCAGTTCTGGAGGTGAATCAGTTCTGCACCGTGTTGGGTTTTTTGGTGGGTTGGTATTTAAGTTTTATCATGTGAAGCCGAATGAGTAGATGTGTTGTTAGACTCTGAATATCTTCTACGTTAATGTCAGAATCAACTTCTTTAAATCTGCTTCAGCTTACAACCAGGTAAACTGAGATAGAAATCACATTTTGAATGGGTTTTTTTAAACAATTTGATCAGTTATTAATTTAAAAAACATTCTGAAACAATTTCTCCAATAATAATTATTTAGCCCACTTATATCTGTGAATATAACAGTATAATGAAGTTGAAGATACTTTAAAGTGAGTAAACAACCTAATTAGGGCTGACCCAAATGCTTCGAAGCTTCGACTGTTGCCATGGTAATCGACCTCCAAATCAGTATTTATATATATATAAGTATGTATTAATAATGTATAAATCCCCAAATAGCTCAAGAAATAAGGAATAAACCCACAACATTATTAATTATTCATATTCAACATTAACTATTATTAGTTATTCTCAGATGGATATCGCTGTTTGGCGCTGAAACGGCGGAGATGGAGACAGACAGACAGACAGACAGAAGAACATGTCATCCTGCAACGCCGCAAAGCTTCGAATACCTTTGAGTATTTCTCACCGAAGCTTCAAAGCCCAACAAAAATGGTATTGAGGAGTCGGGACAGCCCTATACCCAGTACAATTAAACATTAATGTACCTTGTTAGTTAGGTATTCTGTGTATCATACCAAAAGTGTTGTGACATACCTGACTATTACCTACTTACTAGCTTCACTTTTGCCATATTACACCTCAATACCACTCTCACACAAAAAAATATGAAAAAGATATTACCAAGCGTACCAAATAAATATAGGCCTAGCCTAGTAAAAAAGAGACACATGAGCTGTGTATGGAAACTCACATAGACTCACACAACAGACTACATATCCCAGTGAAGTCTAAATGACCTAATGTAGCATTGTGCCATGCTGCTATTGTCCTCTTGTGTCCACCTGTGACTTGTCAGGTATGTGTCCTTCTGGACTATGACTGGTGCATGGAAAACACAAAGGGATGTATTGTTGGAAGGGCCCCTCTGACCCTCAGAGGCTGCAGTTCATTTATGGTTTGGATGTCAGACATGCACATACATGTTTCTTTAAAGGTCCCATATTATAAAAAAGTGAGATTTTCATGTTTTTTTTTATTATAAAGCAGGCTTAAGTCCTATATAAATACTGTGAAAGTAACGAAACACTCAATCCAAAGGGAAATACACACAGGCCGTATTCAGAAACTCTGCATTTGAAACAAGCTGTCAGGATTTCTGCCCATTTGTGATGTCACAAAACTACAATATTTAGACCCTTGACACAATTTTAAACGTAAACATTCTAAATGTGTCCCAGTTTATTTCCTGTTTGCAGTGTATGTGAATGTCATCAGCTGACAGGAAGTACACATGGACCCAAGCTGTTGCTTAGCAACGCAATTCCGTCAAAATGCACTCAAATGGAGCGTTTTAGACAGAGGGTAAATACAGGTATATTCAGGCAGACAGTACAAGGAAAATAAAGGGGTTTTTTTACATTACAGCATGTAAACATGTTCTAGTAGAAACACAAAATACAAGTATGAACCTGAAAATGAGCACGATATGGGACCTTTAACTATTACTGATTATGAAATAACTTATAAACCGTGTATTTTGTTGTATATTTTCTTACTACAACACGGTCCCTGTTTACATTCCTGTGTATGTCGCAAGTAGTAACCTGGCCAGTTGTTGTGGAGATCTGCACCAAATTCCATTTAAAAGTTTGCATTTTGGTTCATGTTACCTTTCTACCTAGCACAACAGATAACAACTCTTTTAACAATTTACATTTTACAAATGTGTAATGTCTATTAATCAATTCGGCATATAGTTCATTGACCAAGCACAACTACATTAGCTACAACGAAACCCCAACATCTATTGACTACCAGTTCGTTGTAACGTTGACGTCACTGTTTCCAGAGAATATGGGAGCATTAAATTGTCACATTTTTGAATAGGGTTTGGCACGTTACTGTTTTGCTTTAAAAACACTGAATTACTGATTATGAAATAACTTATAAATAGTGTATTTTGTTGTATATTTTCTAACTACAACACAGTCCCCAGTTTACATTACTGTGTTTGTGGCAAGTAGTAACCTGCCAGCGATGCTTGATCATTATGGAGATTTGAACCAAATTCCATTTAAAATTTTACACATTGGTTCATTATAGCTTTCTGCCCAGCACAACAGATAACAACTCTTTTAACAAATTACATTTTACAAATGTCTAATGTCTATTAATCAATTCGGCATAGAGTTTATTGACCAAACCCTACTACATTAGCGACAACGAAACAATATCTATTGACTACTAGTTAGTTTTAACGCTAACGTCACTGTTATGGGAGCATTAAACTGACACATTTTTGAATGGAGTTCGGCACGTTACTGTTACAACCAGCGGGTAATCATTGACTAGAGTTAGGTGATACAGTGGACAGATGGACTTTGGACATTAGTTTTGTTTGACCTGTGCTCTTACATTGGACTGAATGAATGCCGATTAGATTAGATATCATAAATTAGCTAAATAGTGACTTAGCAATGACCTCAAATAAAACGTTGACAACATAACAACATGTTCACAAAAATATCTCAAGTGTTCATATTGTTTTTCATTTTGAGAACCCGGACGACATTTAACGCGACACCACACGGTGGCATTTACACTTACAGGAAGCTAAAATCCTGTGAAACTTAACTTCGATTATAGCTGATATATAAATGAACTTACAGTGAAATATCCCATCCCCAGGATCACGGAGACGATCCAGAACAGGCTGGTTCTTTTAAAGTAATCTCCTCCATCACTTTTAGCCATAGTTGCTGCTTGTTCTGCGCTGGTGCTGCTGTCAAATGCGACCGTGTAGTAACACACCGGTGAGAGGAGAGACTGACAGGAGGAGGCAGGGCAGCATCATAGCGGGGGGTATTATTACATAAAGGGAAAAATAAACAATAATAAATCACCTTTTGATATGGACTTGTCAGATATTCTCAATATGGATTTTTTTTATTGCTATCTAAATAAATAGCAATAATAATAATAATAATAATTTATAATAAACTGCAGCATTCACATTAATAACAAACATTTCACTGCAATGTTGCCCCCTTGTGGCTTCTCTGTTGATCTTTTACCATGTATCTGTACTTTAACTATAAGGGCCCTTTAGAGACAAGAAGGGAAAAAAAAATACATGTTTGAGAGATGTTAAGTAACTAATACTGTGACAGATCAGATTTCCAGTAGAATATTATAATATTTTCAGCATCATGGGGGCATTACATAAATGGAAAAATAAATAATAAATCACCTTTTGATATGGACTTGACAGGTATTCTCACTGAGGATTTTTTGTTATTGTTATCTATTTTTTTTTTGAAAATTCTTTTTATTATTCCTTTTTTTCCAAACATAACAAAACATAACACCGGTGCTATAATACAAAAAAAAC
Organism: Sebastiscus albofasciatus; assembly: GCA_916701655.1. NCBI lineage: Eukaryota > Metazoa > Chordata > Actinopteri > Perciformes > Sebastidae > Sebastiscus > Sebastiscus albofasciatus. Next base: position 65,754 of record CAKAOI010028102.1, on the reverse strand, counting down.
TATATCTTACATTTAACATTTAATATGTACATACATAAACACACACATACACATCGCTTCCCACTCCCACACGGAGACAGGTCCAGCCTTCTTCCCACCCCTAGAGGTAAAGTTACAAGAAAAAATAACAAAGCTAATTTTTGAAATAATTTAATGAGTTAGTTAGAATTAAAAGTAATAAGTACTACAGCAGTATAGTTCATGGTGGTAAGATACAAACCAAACCTTAAATTAATTAATTAATTAAATAAATAAATGTAGAGAAAAAAAAAGAAAACAGCACGTAGATGTATTGTTATTATTATAGACGTACAACACTATTTCACTGCAATGTTACCCCCTTGTAGCTTCCTCGTTGATGTTTCTGTACTTGAACTGTAAGGGCCCTTTAGAGACAACAAAGGAAAAAATAAAAAAAAATACATTGAGTCGTGTGAAAGGCTCATTGCATGGGTGGAAAAACGTACAAAATGCAAGTCTCCCTCAAAAATAATCCAAGGCACACTGTAGTGTTTGAACAAAATTAAAATGCCTTTATTTTATATGGCAATAATTGTTTAAAATGACCATGAATTGCCATGTGAAATAAAGGCATTTTAATTTTTTGATCAAACCTCTTGCTACACAGAATCCAACTATTATTAGCTTTTATTAAAATCACCAAATGTCATGCATAATGGCAGAATAATTCTTTATTTTGTAAAATTTGTTTAAAAAGGACATTAGTCCTCTCACCTTTAAAAAGTTAAATTAAAAAGTAGCAAATTATTGTATAAAGTTTGTATTTCAAATGCATGTCCAACGTTATCTACTCCAAATATGAAGATTAAACTAAGCACAACTTAATCAAAGTACAGGACTACTTCCAAACTGAGATGTATAAGCTGTTTTGTTTATGCCTCCCTGTGATTCACAGCCATGTACTGCAGCATGTCCGTCTTCCTGTTTGGAGGATTATTATGCATTGCATTTACATGAAGAGATAAGATGATCAGATGATGTTTTGGTTTTTTCAAATATGCACATCTCTAAACTAAACAAAGCTCTTTCTAGTGATTTTGCATTAGCTGAATAGCGGTTATGCTGAACCGGAGATCTTCAATCATTCGATCATTGTATGTAAACTTGGGCATAGCGAGTATTTAATCTGCTGAAACGGTTTATTGATAAGACTCTTTCCCATTTTATTATTTTATCTGACTAATTTTAGATAATGAAATACATGGTAACTTTTTTTTTATATGAATATACAGAATTAATGTATTTCAAATGAGTGAGTTTGGCAGCTTCTACATTTGGCAAAGAGTACAACGTCTGATGGGATTTGGATAAAGCTCAGAGAGAGTCGGTGGGACTTTCCGGAGCCGTCTCCACACATGGAGACACTGACTCTGCAAGTTGTCCAGATAAAGATGAAAAGAGATGCTCTTAGCTTGTGTTGTTGTGTTAGATAACTCCGGTAGACTTCAAGCAGCATTGTTTTCTAATACACCTACAAATACTGACTTTAGACTTTGACTTTAGATTCAGAATGTTAACATTTACATTTTGAAACATTTGACATGCAATCATTAAATGCAACCAACAGGAAAGAGGTCAAAGGTCAAGACTAGAATAATACAATGATATTCTATAATTAAGTAATTACATAGTTTTCCAGCGTCATGTCAGAAGACTTGACATACTGAGGTTAAAGGTCACAGCGTCTGCATACAGCTCAGTCAAGGCCTGGACTTGTCAAACCATTTGACCGCTGAGGCTGCTGTGTGTCCGTCCAATTCATCATTGAATAATTACCCACCTTTGTGATAGCAGGGAGCTGATCTGCATATGAAAAGGAAAACAGGAGCCCCTGATAGGCTTCAGCTCAGACTGCTCATTTGTATTTTGCTGAAGGTTCTGTGAGTTAAACATTTATTTAAGACTATTGTTGGTTGATCAGTGTTCAACAGTTTACAAAGCTGCCAGTGTTTGTGTTCAACCCTAATAAGATGACTCCCAATAGCCACATTTGAATTAAAGGGAAGCCTTGAAATATAAAGAAAGATAATGGTTGTAATCCTTTAAATTAAAACTTTAAGTTTTACATTTGTGCTTGGTATCTGTGCCATGAAAAATAGTGGCTAAATAAATATATATATTTCTATTACGGCTGTTAGAGTTAACGCAATAATAACTTAATAATAATTAATGTGATTTTTTAGGTTGCAGCACAGTTTTAAAGTTAGAGTGAAGAAACTGGCATCATATGAAACTAGAAAACCTAAAGAATCCATTGGTACTAACCATGTCATACTAGCTTTTCGCAAAGGAGGTTAAATAAAGGAGGTTTTAATAAACTTACACTAAATTTTGGCGAGGAAAAACTGTCATGGCCATTTTCAAAGGGGTCCCTTGACCTTTGACCTATTTGTTCTATGGGTACCCACGAGTCTCCCCTTTACAGACATGCCCACTTTACGATAATCACATGCAGTTTGGGGCAAGTCATAGTCAAGTCAGCACACTGACACACCGACAGCTGTTGTTGCCTGTTGGACTGCAGTTTGCCATGTTATGATTTGAGCATATTTTTAATGCTAAATGCAGTACTTGTGAGGGTTTCTGAGCAATATTAGTCATTGTTTTGTGTTGTTAATTGATTTCCAATAATACATATGTACATATGTTTGCATAAAGCAAGCATATTTGCCCACTCGTATGTTGATAAGAGATTTAATACTTGACAAATCTCCCTTTAAGGTACATTTTGAACAAAAAAAAATGTGCGATTAATCACAATTAACTATGGACAAACATGCGATTAATCGCGATTAAATATTTTAATCGATTGGCAGCCCGAATTTATATGAATTATAATAATATACATTAATGATAGGGCTGCACAATATATCATTTTTTTTATCATCGTAATGTCAACTTATGTAGGAAACACATCACAAAAGACTGCGATATAGCACTTAGGGATTTTTTTCAGTGTTCAATTTTTTCAATGAAAGAATGTTAGAGATAATTTCCTTTATTTTGTCATTCAACAAGCAATTTTTTGTATTAAAGCAGTATACAGCAGAGAGGCAGAACTGAGAACATTTAACTGGTAAATATCTGTTTATTTATCTCAAGTTTTATCATTATCATGATGTTTTTATGCCATCATAAAATGAAGTAGCAGCAAAAAAAAGACAAATCACAGATGAGAAAGATACAAATAATTTCTGTCTTTGTGCCTTGCTTTGTGTGTGTAGTATTTGATATGTCTCATATTCAGCAGCACAAAAACAGTCACATGTATGTCGTCTTTTAGTGAAGTGGTATCGATGAGGCTAACGAGCACAGAAGGACTTCCTTTTCTCTCCCCAAATCCTTCTGCGGTGTGTCATATTTGTTATTGACCTCGCCACCCCTTTGATAGGGATGAGGTGATAACGACGAGTACTTCTGTTAACCCTCCCATCCTCAGAGTGAAGCGACACCCCACCCAGACTCTCCCCTGGCTCTATCATGGCCTTCTAGGTGTCTCAGGTGATCAATATAAAAGGTATCCTGACACAAGCAGGAGCAACACAGTCAGATACTCCCAGTGAAGGAACACACAGTCAGATCACAAGTCCATTAGAAATCCATTTGTTTCCAAAGCTTCATTCATTTCACATTTCACTGCTGCCATGTGGAAGGACTCCAGCAACGGTAAGAAACACTTTATGATCTATAATGTTTGCTTGTTGAGAAAAACAATCTTTGTGTTTTTTTGCTTGATTTAGTCAGAATCTGCAGCCATGGGTTAGTTTTTGTAAACTTTTTGTATGATCTTGTCCTGGATGAAACAGCTAACAGCGCCAGGTGAATGGGTTTTACTGCACCTGGATGACTCAGACAGGTAGTGTGTGGCCGATAACAGAGAATTAATTTCAGATTTTTCCATTAGGTGCTCATTGCATGTACTATAAGGCAACTCACCAACCTAGGGGGGCTAAAAAACTAATACTTCTTCAAGAATTAGCAAATTTTAGGACCAGGTTTGGTATAACCAGTGAAAAAAACACAGTGGAAGAAGAATTAATAGATAGCCAGAGATGTTAAACATGTTGTGTGAGGTAGAATACGGCATCAATGTAGAAAGAAACCACTTATTCTTACAGATAATTGGCTGCATAACAACACAATCCTTGTTTTTTCCTCATTCACAAACTTGACTTTTACTGTATATATTTATTTAGATAGTACAGAGTCAACTAGAAATAGGAAAGGCAGTTAAGTACAGGATAACGTACAGCGAGCCGGTCATTGTTGTGAAATAAACCCCAACAGGGTGATGCGGAAGGGGTTTATTTCACACCAATGACCCGCTAAAGCTGTACATTATTCCACTTATTACACGGCTACTTACTGAAGAAATCAATAATTTGATCCCAAAAATGGTCTGCCAGAGTCCGAGATCAGAACTGTGCCCATAGCAACGGTCTGTTATACATAGCAACGGTCTGTTATAAAGAAATAACAGACCATAAAACGCTGTGATTGACCAATCAGAATCAAGTTTTCAACAAAACCGTGTAATAATTATATGTATCACTGTCCATATTCAACATTTAGTATCTGTGCATTGAATTAGTGACTGTTTAGTTACTGCTTTAGTAGGAACTAAACAGAACCTTGTTCAGGGCACAACAAGGAATCTGTGCAGAACTTATTATTCTGGATCCCGTCTGATGTGGAACCTGCTCTCTCTCTCTTTTCCCTCAGATGATGCCAGGTCCGTGGCCTCCAGCAGCGGCTCCTCTCGCAGCGCCAGCCGCAGGAAGAGAACCAGCTTCTCCAAAGGACACGTGGAGCTCCTGCGCGTAACCTTTGAGACCGACCCGTACCCTGGCATCAGTCTCAGAGAGAGCCTGTCCCAGACCACAGGCCTCCCGGAGTCACGCATCCAGGTACACAGTCGTCTTATATATGTAGCAGAGTCCTTGTATCCGATTAAATAAATTAAACCGAGCTGTTTAGAGTCAGTGAAATTGTCAGTACAGATAAGAATTATCTTTATTTGGGTGATTGGAAACTGGTGATGTTCCAAGATTAAATGCACATACAGTAATACAGAGAGATGTTCAGCTGTGTTGTAAGGCCTTTTGCAATGCAGTTTCTTATCATGAAAGGGGCTCTGTTTTTAGATGCATCCTGCATAGAATTGTAGATACCGCTATCACTCTATCACTTTATTTCTTCATCTTTAAAGATGACACAAGCTGTTTTTTATCAGGACCTTGTTTGAGCTCACAGATAGACTGTACAACATGGCTCTGCTGTCCCCCGACTCCACCAGAAAATGATTAACAGAGCAGAATGTGTTGTTTTATCTGTCCTGATCTGAACCTTTTTTTTCTTTCTTTCCTGTCCAGGTGTGGTTTCAGAACAGAAGAGCTCGCACCTTGAAATGCAAGGGGGCTAAGAAAGCGCTGTGGTTGTCTGATAGCCCGGTGCATGATGGTCTACCTTCACCTCACACTGTAGTCAGCACGGGCTCGCAGCATAGCTCGGTCCATCTGCCGCTTCACGGCCCTCCACCAGCGTACCAAACCCATGTTAAGGAGGAGATGGAGGAGGCCTGCTACTATGGGCATCCTCCAGCGTACTCCATCATCGAGGACCATGGACACTATGGCTCCATGTACGGGCTTCAGCATGGCAGACCGCTGCGATGCAGATCCAGTCCGCCCTTGAGGGGCTTCTGGTCCCAGCCAGGCCGCCAAACCTCCCCCGTCCCGCCTCAGTGGTGCTACTCTCCCCTGGAGATGAGAAACTACGGCTCAAACTCCAGCCAGGCAGCCTTCATGTATCCAGGATCAGCAGAGCAGCAGATGTATATGCCCCACTCCACCTCCCACTCCTCAACGCCAGACACCCCTGATTCTGGATACTGGGATGCTAGTCTGGAGAGCAGCCCACCAGTAGACAGCAAGTACTCGCAGCTGGAGGATTCGTGGAGCGGGGCTGCTCTGGAAGGCTACGGGGAGTCCGGACCTCCAGCGCCGGTCCAGCTTGCCCCCCTTCCTGAGCTGTCCCTGCAGGAGATTCTGGGGGAGCTGCATGAGGACTGGTTGGGAGGAGAGGGACTGGACAGCCATGCGACTTGGGATAAAATGTCTTTCTGCTAATGACTCTGTCATAAGGGTTTACAATGGACAATTAGAAATCATATGTATTATTTGATTAGTCATTTGTGTATTGTTTCTGTGACGTGTATATATAAGAAGAACAAGCCAAACTATTGGAAATCGGATCCACACAAATTTGTATTTATTCCACACTGACGTTTATTTTGGTTAATGTATTTATTTTATCAATCAACTGTATTTATAATCTCTATTTATGATTTTCTGCACTATTATACAAATAAATCAGAAGTAATATAACATGGAATTGTTTTCTTTCTTTTTTTTTAATTCAAGAATTACACAAGAGAGCCAAATCCATCGCATGAATTCCTCTGGTATCCAGATGTGACAGATTTGCTATTTAGCCGAGAGGAAAAAGTAGGTCATGCACTACGACCAGCAGATGGTGCCTGTGAGTTGGGAGGATAAGAAAGACAGATTTCTTTCTGACTTAAACCTCTTTTGTGGGAATACAAGGCCCAAAATGAAGGTTTTTGTTCCAAATGAAAGAGTTCTCATTAAAATAATAAGATTTTTCTTTTGTCTGATTAAAAGAATCCTTCTCTTTTCACAGGATGAAATGACACAGGAAAGTGATGGCAAAGCAATTACAGTTATCACTTTTATCTCTTTTCATATAAACTGAAACATTTAAAGTACTATTTAAATCTGAATTTAGGACTGCTTTAGGTCGTGGCTATCTTGGGATTGACAGGTTGCTACCACGGCGTTGTCCAGTCTGGGAGTTGTGCGTGTTTTCCTCTTACAACTTTAACCATTTCACAGTGTGTTTTCAGTTCATGAAAGTTAATATTAACGCTTTGGCTGTCTACAAATATCTTTTTCAGTGTTCTTTTGTACTTAGCTCCACCCTCTTGTGTCACTTCTGGTTGCAAAAAACCAAGATGGCGACGGCCAAAATGCCGAACTCGAGACTTCAAAACAACAGTCCACAAACCAAAGGGTGACGTCACGGTGACTACGTCCACTTCTTATAAACAGTCTATGTGATTAACATTACGTGCAACAGCTGATGTAGCTTTCTTACAAAAGTTAGCTTCAGCTAGATACAGTAGCTAGCTGAAAAAGTTGGTGCTCAGCGTGTTCAGACACCATACTACAGCGTTTTGTTTTGAGTTAAGCTACACAGTCCCTTAGATTTGCTGATGAAAAAAGAAAATGGGATGAGGAAAAGAAAATGTTTCGTGGGGAAAGAAATAGATACATAAATGTGTGTCAAGACCCCCCAAAACAATAACGAGGTTGAAAAATGAAAGGACCTAGTGAAAGATAAATAGAAGAGTAAAATCAAGTAACGTTTATTTGATTTAGGCAACTGAAAAAGTAAAACTTAAGAAGCATTTTTGCCAACTGATTAGAGCTTAAGGAAATGTGTTAAGCTTAATATTTCTTTTTACACTGTTTTGATTATTAACTAATATTATTATTTATTGACGTATTCAGTCATATCTTTGTTCTTTGACTTGTCTCATACTTTTTACTACATTTTACCAGTATCAGAGCTGCATAAACTTTATCCTGTGGTGCTTTATTTATTATTATTTTATTTATAACAAAGTTTTTGTTGAAGAGTTTTTCGGGGGAGTTTTGGAGTTTTTGGAGTAATTTTGTAATTTTACACTTATCGAAAGGGTCACTCTCTTTTTATTTTCCCTCACTGAATCTCAGTCAGTCCATCTTAGGGTACTGCAGATTCATTTGTCAGGTCAAGATCAGAATCAGAACAAACTTTAATGGTCAAGTGAACACATACAAGGAATTTGACTTTGTTTTTTTCATTGCTCTCAATGTACTTAAACAGAAATTGACATAACGGCTAAGAACAAGGACAACAAAGCTAGACAAATAAAGGTAAAGAATAGACAGGACTATTATGTACTTGTATTTATATGAAGCACCAATGGTCAACAACAAGAATACAATAAAATATATATATACAAGTTAAGTGTTTCTGTAAGTTGTAAACAATACATATAATGCAAAGGCATAAATACTGAATGGATATACATGGACTGGATATAATATATATATTGACAGAGACAGTGCATGATGATATGTAGGCCAACTGTAATGGGAGCAAGTGGATGAACTGTTGAACTGATGTTAACTGTTCATCAGAGTGATGGCCTGCGGGGAAGAAAACTGTTTTTGTGTCAAGATGAAAGAAATCTCTTCTTTTTACCATCTGCCAGCAGCCCCCTGTGTGTATCAGCCCGGTGTTTTCCTATGACCTATGACGAACATATTTCTTTATCAAACATGCGATGGAAAAAGCCCAGGACAGTACACAGGATGTTAGGCTTGAGGCTTGACGCTGTTTCCCCACAACAGTGAAGTGTGCTTACGTTGTTTAGACTGTTTTGGCCTCCTGCCTTCATCCTCAAGATAGGAAGGGTGTTGTTCTTTTGTTAGTGTCTGGCCATGGGTTCCTGTATGTCACCAGAAAACAACACACAACGGGCCGGGACGCAGGAGGGAACGTGGATTTTCAGCCTCCTGTACGGGCTAAATATAGATCAGCAGAGGAAATGTCACAGACTGGCGGCGTCTGACGTGTGTAGGGCAGGTGTTGGCCAGCACACGATGCTCAATAAACAAGATGCAGACAGCTGAGTGTAAAGAATAGTGTCAAAAGTAGTACTAAATAGTAAACCAAAGTAGAATTTGATTGATTTTGAACTCTGATATCAGTAATTTTGGACTAAAGCTGCCAATAGCTGACATGTAGTGTGGCTCTTTTCTTATACGCACAGGCTACGATGTGGGAATGCTGTAAAGTAGCGCTGTGTATTGGCAAGAACCTGGAGATACAATACATATCATGATACAGAGGTTACGATTCAATATATTGCGATATATTGTGATACTGTAAGCAGTATTGATATGTTTTTCGGGCATTTTGGAGTGGTTTAAATTAAAGACAGTGGAAGACAGGCTTTAATTAATCTCCACACACACACACACACACACACACACACATGCACGCACAAATGATTAAAACTGAAGCAGATGATTCGGAGTCAACGGGGGCAGCAGTGATCTGTTTCATAATTCCTCTTCAAACTGACATCGACTTGAAATGATGTCTCTGAACAACATTTCCCAGAACTGGAAATATGTAACGGCTGCCATTATGAAATACAAGTGTGAAACGTTGTTGATGTTTGGTTACCTTTACGAGACAACCGAGCCAAGTATGATGTGATCTTTTGACAACTCCCACACTAAACACACTCGTGAGTCAACCATGAAAAACATAATCATCCATCAGACCTTTAGATGCTTGGTGTAAATGGGACCGTTCCCTTTATACGAGCTTGAAATAAATATCCACGGTGCTGATCAGCTGTCTCTGTTTGCTGTAAATGTCTCCTCTTCCTGACCTCATTACGGTCAGCAGTGATTGCGTAACAGAAACATTTCCTCTAAAACAACACTCAGTTCCAATCAAGCGTTCAACATGTAGTGTGTAGCATCATGCTGTTTGTCATGTGTTTCAAGGGTTACTAAATAATACTAAGGTCCATCCTCTGCACCCACTCTCACCCGCTCTCACCCTACTTCCAGACATGTTGTCGTCCACTTGTAATCAGCTGAGTATTTCATGTGATGAAGGTTTTGTGTGTGTGTGTGTGTGTGTGTGTGTGTGTGTGTGGTTGGAGACGTCTAGTGACGTTTTGGCATGACCAACATGTCTGACATGACCTGCACACAATGTCTACATACTCGCCATTTAAGCCTCAGATTGTCTGTGTCTGCCACTATGTTGATGCCTCTATGGTAGATAAAACATGATAAAGTACCCACTAAGGTGCCCTTCCAGTGGAGAAAACATGATGAAGTGCCCCATAGGAAGCCCTTCCAATGGAGAAAACATGATGAAGTGCCCCATAGAAAGCCCTTCAAGTAGAGAAAACATGATGAAGTGTCCTCTAGGGTGCCCTTCCAGGTGAGAAAACATGATGAAACGCCACCTAGGGTGCCCTTCCAGTGGAGAAAACATGATAAAGTGCCCCATAGGAAGCCCTTCCAGTGGAGAAAACATGATGAAGTGCCCCCTAGAGTGCCCTTCAAGTAGAGAAAACATGATGAAGTGTCCTCTAGGGTGCCCTTCCAGGTGAGAAAACATGATTAAGTGCCCCATAGGGTGCCCTTCCAGTGGTGAAAACATGATGAAGCGCCACCTAGGTTGCCCTTCCACTGGAGAAAACATGATGAAGTGCCCCTCAGGGTGCCCTTCCAATGAAGAAAACATAATGAAGTGCCCCATAAGGTGCCCTTCCAGTGGTGAAAACATGATAAAGTGCCCCCTAGGGTGCCCTTCCAGTGAAGAAAACATAATGAAGTGCCCTCTAGGGTGCCCTTCCAGGGGAGATAACATGATGAGTGTCATATAGACTGTCCTATGCTAGTAAACCTCATGTGTGTTGGTGCCCCACCCCCTGCAGCTGATGCCCTTTTTATTTTTTCGCCCCTGCCCCTCAGACAGCCTGAGTCCACCACTACACAGAACGATTATCAAACTCCTCCGCCAGAACACTCGAGGTGAATTATTACTTGTAATTACATGCACACATACTGAAACACACTACAAGGCAATAAAACAGTAAACTGTTTCTAAGAAATGGTCTCATTTCCCTCACTCACACACACACTCATGCACAAGTGTTAACAGCTATAGTGTTGAACAAACTGGGGGCAGACAGGCGTGTGAGTGATGGTCCTCAGCTGCTGGCAGTTCCAGGGATGAAGCCTAGCCTTCACTAAAAATATGGCCTGTAATTTAACAAACCCTCCCAGGGAGTCCACGCTGGCCACACGCTCTAATTTAGGAGCTCATCTGAGCGCTTTGTGATTGCACTGCGCCACTCTCACCCGTCTACAGCCTCATCCTCGGTTTGCACGTCCACACTGTGATTGATGTTGGTCAGTGACAGGGAGGAAGTGTGTGTGTGTGTGTGGCTATGCATGCTCATACATGCGTACTATACGATCTAGAAGATAGTATCTGGAAACTAGATAGGAGACCTGGGACTGAGGAGCCCTTGCATTTGTTTGCCTTTCCAAAAATAGAACACTTGCTGGTCAGACTGCAGTCCTCTGCAAATACACGGATGTAATACTATACCATTGAATATGTTTATTTTCATTCATATTCATCCCAACGTGCATGAAATACACATAAACACAATTTAATTTCCATGTCTCTGTTGAGAATACACAAAGTGAGCAGCCGTGACTTGTGTTTACGTTTGTTTGCGAGTGCTGAGATGCAGAATGTTGCCGACCAATATGTTTTATTGAAGCCTCCACCTTTAAACTTAGCTCCATACAGAAATAGACAGTTGATATTAAATATCATCCACATGGGAAATAAGGTCAGCAGCTCACTAATGAACTCCTGGGCAGCAGCATCTTCTAGTTCCTGCCAGCGCTAACCTACACTAAAGCATCTTAATAAACCGGATACACTGCATGGACACAATGTGTGACCTTCAAAGAATGTCCTTAAAAATAATTGAGGTTCTACATGGATACCTCCGCACAGGACTATAATAGAAGTGTTGTTGGGATAGCTGTGTGGATGGGTAAGGTGACATCAGAAACTCATTATTAAGGACCACAGATAACACCATAGACTGTATGTAAGAAGTAGACGTAGTCACTGTGATGTCACCCATTGGTTTGTGGACTGCCGTTTTGAAGCCTTGAGTTCGGCATTTTGGCCGTCATGTAAGAGCTTTATTTGAATATTTCACTCGCTGTGATATAATGTTGCTGAAGCGCTCGACCAACCAGACACAGAATATGTGTGTTTTGTCAAACAAGAAAGAGAAATATCTCTGGTGCTACCTGAGGTTATTCCTGAAGGGAATATTGGGATTTAAAAGGTGGGTAAATGATGCTAATTAAAAGCAGGATATGTCAAGTTTGGGAGGGTTTGGCTTCTTCTACATTTTTGCCGGCAGTGACTTTTTTGTAATGTTTTTAAAAAATTATATTTTCCAGTAATGACACATTATGTTATATTCCTACAGGAATTTATAATGTATCTGTGTTAATTAGTCATGTTATATATTGTGTCGTGCAGATACAAGTGCCCAGCCCATAGACTGTATATAAGAAGCGGACGTAGTCACTGTGACGTCACCCATTGGTCTGTGGACTGTCATTTTGAAGCCTTGAGTTCAGCATTTTGGCCGTCGCCATCTTGGTTTCTGGCCTTCGCCAACTTGTTTTTTTTTATAACCAGAAGTGACACGAGAGGGTGGAGATAAGTACAACCGAACGTTGAATAAGACATTTTTAGGCGGCCAAAATGTTATAATTCACTTTCATGAGCAAGTCTTCTTCAATACAGCATGATGTTCATTTAGTAAATTATGGTCCCATTTAGAGTTAAATAGACCATAAAACAGGGGATGCTTTCGGGCATGGCTACTTTGTGATTGACAGGTCGCTACCACGACGTTGCCCGGTCTGGGAGTTGTCCGTACTTTGCTCCACCCTCTTGTGTCACTTCTGGTTGTAAAAACCAAGATGGCGATGGCCAAAATGCTGAACTCAAGGCTTCAGAACAGTAGTCCACAAACCAAAAGGTGACGTCATGGTGACCACGTCCACTTCTTATATACAGTCTATGGGCTGGGCACTTGTATGTGAATGACACAATATATAACATGACTAACTAACACAGATACATTATAAATTCCTGTAGGAATATAACATAATGTGTCATTACTGGAAAATATATATTTTTAAAAACATTACAAAAAAAGTCACTGCGGGCAAAAATGTAGAAAAAGCCAAACCCTCCCAAACTTCACATATTCTACTTTTAATTAGCATTATTTACCCACCTTTAAAATCCCAATATTCCCTTCAGGAATAACCTCAAGTAGCTCCAGAGATATTTTTTCGATCTTGTTTGACAACACACACATATTCTGTTTCTGGTCGGTTATATCACAGTGAGTGAAATCTTTAAATAAAGCTCTTACACTATGCCTTTTTACATGAGTACAGTGATGGACTTGTCAAACACCAAAATTGGTGGTTACTAATACAGATTCATGCCATACTGTACATCAGAGTAAGAGCACATATAAAGTCTGTTTTGTGAGGATATACAGCAGACTGGAGATCAGCACTAACTGGAAGTTATAGCCTATTCCCGCCTTGTTATTTATTTAATGACACACCGTGGGAATGGAGTAATATCCTAGTGATTGATGTTAGGAGTCTTACAGTAGGTTATCACTGATAAGGTGCATCCATCACAGATCATCCCAGCAGGCTGACTTTTGTCATTTCATCTGAAAGCCCCCTTGATGCCGGCCCAGCCCAGCCCAGCGCAGGGAGGAGCCCTGTGTCTCCAATGCAACACCTTCAGCAGGAGTACTACATGTATGAGGTAATTGTTGTTTGGTCATGTGAGCTGCTGCAGCAGCTGTCAAATGTGATGATAGCAGGAGAATCCTCAGCCCCGCCCCCTGCAGCTGATTGGACGGCTCCCAGCCGTCTAGGGACCATCAACCAAGAGATCAGCCTATAGATGGACTCAGAGTTTGGTTTCAACCAGGAAACCGAGAGAAAAAGAGAAGCAGATTATTAGTACATTTTACCGTAAACTGCTGTTTTTAGCCAAAGTTACTACCCGTTAAAGGGGAGTTTTTCCTTGCTCAAGAGTGCATGCTCATGGGGGATCTCTAGTTGGGTCTCTAGATTATAGAGTACGGTTTAGACCTGCTCTATATGAGAAGCGTCTCGAGATAACTTCTGTTATGATTTGAAGCTATATAAAATAAAATTGAATTGAATTGTTTTTTATAAAACATGAATTCAGCACATGAATGTAAAAATGTATTATATTCATATTTTATTGAACTTTTTAAATCTTGGCAGTCCATTTAATCGAGTTCAATTGCTGTAATTTTACCATTTGTAATACGCCCCTATTCGCTGTTACTGCTATCTTCTTATTTCATACCAGCGATCGGAAGAAGCCCAGTTTCTTGTCAACTGTGACTCACTTGATTATCATGTAGTTTCTGTTTGAGTTTAATGTGTAACATTATACAAGTTGTCATCCATATATCTTGCTGATTCAGACAGCTGTAAGATTAGAACAAAGTGGCTAATTCGGGGTCAGAAAATGCTAACAGGATAGAAATGATCTAAGATATTTGTGATTTTAAAAGTGAAAGCTAAAAGTACTTCATGAATATGAAGTTATGCTGATTGAGATAGCAAAAAAAGCGGATCATTTCTGACCTCATTTATAGTGATAACAAGCCACAAAATCTCCATAACAGGCTGGCAAATGTCATGTAAACAGGCTTCTAAAGTTAAGTTGGTATCTTAAGAAAAGTGGATTTTTATTGGTGATGCATTTGTTGCTCAGATGTAATGACTATCTGTGTCTTTAGTTTTATCAGGTGAGATGTGACTATATTTGAAACAGGCATGTGGTGAATAAGTATCAGTGATACGATATCAAATCACATGGTTAAAAATATGTCCTTTGCAGAGTACATTTTATTGTAAAGGACATTAGGGCTGCAACTAACAATTATTTTCTCAATTAACCGATTAGTTGTTTGGTCTATAAAATGGTAAAAAATGACGATCAGTGTTTCCCAAAGCCCAAGATGACATCCTCAAATGTCTTGTTTTGTCCACAACTCAAAGATATTCAGTTTACTGTCATAGAGGAGTAAAGAAAATAGAAAATATTCACATTTAAGAAGCTGGAATCAGAGAGTTTTGACTCTGTTTTTCTTAAAAAATTACTCAAACTTATTAATCAATTATCAGAATAGTAGGCGATTAATTTAATAGTCGACAACTAATAAATTAATCGGTTAATCGTTGCTGTTCTAAAGGACATAGCAACAGATGTGTAAAACATTTGATATCTTACTTTGCACATTTCTTAGGACCCCCAGGAGTTTCAGGGCCTCACTTTGGGAACATTTGGCCTAGAAAGCAGAGAGATTAAGAGAGACAGAAACATGATATGCACATTTCCATTTATACAGAGACGTGCTTTATGAAGATGGTTATGAGTGCACTAATTCAAAGAGACAACCCACACCTGGCCAACTGCACCACAGAGGTCAACGCTCTGTATCTCCCCTCCTTCTTTCATAAACACATAACCTCCTCCTGTGGCGTCTCCATCTGCAGCTCCCCGCCCGGCCCCGTCTCACATATCCCATCCATCCTCAACACACACACACACACACACACACACACACACGGTAGCACAGTATGTATGTGTGTATTTCTATCTATTCATCTGCTTAACCACAGAGTCATGTGAAAAGCAGACAGACTTCCCTAAATTTAGAAATGTTTAAGACTTATGTTACAACATTTGTCTAAACAAACAGGTGGGGTGTATTCTTACATGTTTTTATGCTGCACTGTCTGGTAGGACAGATGTATGTCTAGCCAAAGTGAAATCAATATAACATCACTGTTGTCTTTATTTAGGGAATAAGTGATAGTGGGTTTTGAATATGACACCTGTATAATGTTCACAGGATATTCCTGTATGGACTAAGACTAATTTTACTGAGGATCTTATAGGTGTATTGGTTGTCATTCTATCATGAAGGCAAGGGGGTGAAGTTTGACCCTGAAGTGGCCATGCTCCTTTTATTTCGTTTTAATGTTTCTCTCAGGGTAAAAAGCTTTTAAAAAGCACCCTTAAAAAAATAAAGAGGGAAAAAGCATGTTTGTGATCTTCTGACATCTGAGCTAATCAGCTTGAACACACCTTCAAGAGTCATAAAATCTGTTTTCTGCAACATTTTGGCATATTTTACGTCTATTTGACGAGGCCTATGGAAGGAGGCTGGGACACGGGCGGACACAGGTCTTGTAGTACGGGGTACAACCAAGCCCCCAGGAAGAGCTTCGGTCGTCGATCCCAACTTTCGTAGTGGCCAAACGGCGGTACTGCAACTTCCTTGTCCATTACGTGATGCATTGGGCCCAAAAATACTTTTTCCCATAGACTTACATTGGGAAAGAGACGTCTGCAACTCAGCGGATATTTTTTTTTTAGGTGAATCAACTCCCCAGTACAAACAGTCTAATAGCCCTGATTAAAAAAAATATGTTTTTAAAGTTGTAAAACGCACTAATAGCTGAATCCAGAGTTATTTCCCTTCCTCCCTTCATGTGAGTGAGAACCAGACCGAGGCTGGAGCGAGGGCTGGGAGGCGGAGTTAGCAAGCCGTGACGACAGCATGGCGCTGTGACCCCGTGACCAAGTCATGTGACCAAGCGGACACTACACTAAAATGGCTGCCATGGCCCCATGGGCTAAATTTGCAGTGCCCTGATATCTATATCTTTTCATAACATATAAACCTACATCTGTGCCAAATGTGTTGCTTCTATCACAAAATGCATAATTGCTACGAATATTTCAGCTTAGCCGCCCCAATATATTGTGTGTGTGGTAGTCCGACTACTCATTGCATCTCACACTCCAGGATATTGTTTTATTTCCTGCACCCTTTTTAATATTCCACTATAAGGATTAAAACAATGTGTTTTGTATAACATCTTCCTAATATTTATGATGTCATTTCTTACAGTCCTTGGTCCCCACACACACATCCCCAGCAGGCGGAGGAGTGCACTTTATCCAGAGCCCCTTGCTTTCAAACCCAAGCTCTGCCTCTCCAGCAAAGCGCTATTGTGCTGATTGACAGTTGGCAGCGGTACGCAAGCACATAGCAGTACAAATACACACAATGCGTTTTCGTGAGAAACACTGAATATAAACACAACATTTGTTTGTTTTAGGGCTGTCAAAGTTAACGCGATAATAATGCGCAAATTCATTTTAACGCCAATAATTTCTTTAACGCATTAAGGCATCATGTAAAACTAAGAAACCTAAGGAATCCATTGGTACCAGCCATGATGTACTAGCATGTAGGGAAGGAGGCTGAATAACACTCCAAACTTATGCTAAATTTTGGCGAGGAAAAACTGGCATGGCCATTTTCAAAGTGGTCCCTTGACCTCTGACCTCAAGATATGTGAATGAAAATGGGTTCTATGTGTATCCACCTGTATAAGGACTAAAACAATGTGTTTTTGTATGACATCTTCCTAACATTTATGATGTCAAAATATGACATCCCAAACTCTGGAATGCACTTCCTATAACTTTTGAAAACACATTTTTTTAGGATAGCATTCCTATAAATAGAAGGGTATAAATATATGTATGTACACATTCGTTTCTGGATGCAAGTGTACATTTATACACATTTATGTATATATACTGTGTATTTGTTTTATGAACTTGTCCTACCATTTCACCACTTCTATTATTATTGATATGTTCTGTGATGTTCTGTTTTAGCAGTTACCATATTTGTTTTACTCTCTCTGCTTTTATTGTCTGATGTTGTGTTTTAGCAGTTACTATATCTTTTACTTTATTTATCTGCTTTTATTGTCTGATGTTGTGTTTTAACAGTTACCATAACTTTTACTTTATTTATCTGCTTTTATTGTCGTGTGAAGCACTTTGTAACATCTGTTTTGAGAAGTGCTATATAAATACATGTATTATTATTATTATTATTATTATTATTATTATTATTATTATTATTATAAGGACTAAAACAATGTGTTTTGTATAACATCTTCCTAATATTTATGATGTCATTTCTTACAGTCCTTGGTCCCCACACACACATCCCCAGCAGGCGGAGGAGTGCACTTTATCCAGAGCCCCTTGCTTTCAAACCCAAGCTCCGCCTCTCCAGCAAAGCGCACCCAGCCAGCCAGCAGCCAGCAGCCTGTCCAGCAGCAGCAGCAGCACAGTGCGCCAGGCAGCAGCCGGAGCTCAGGCGTGGAGCAACACCGAGGAGAGAGCACCACTGACCGGGAGCAGCAGCAGCAGCGTGAAGGGGTACTTCTCTGGAGAAAAGACGCATTAAACCTGCATTAAGATCTCACAAGACTGAGAGTAGAAAGGGAACTCCTTCACAGCCAAATTTTGGGAGTAGTCTGCAGTAACCAGTGGTGGTGTTGGAGAGAAAGACAGAGATGCAGTTCCTCCGACCCTGGTGATGCCCAGCAGCCTGGGATCACCGCCCAGCAGCAGCAGCAGCAGCAGCAGGAGGAAGAGGAGGAGGAGGATGATGGTAAGGTCGGGATCATGGCTAACGGAACTGGTACCATCATGTTAAAATGCGTCGTGGTTGGAGACGGTGCAGTGGGCAAAACGTGTCTCCTGATGAGCTATGCCAATGACGCCTTTCCAGAGGAGTATGTGCCCACAGTCTTTGATCATTATGCAGGTAGGAATAAATCTATTATATGTCTTATCATGGGCGTCTAATAATAATAATAACATGACATGTGCATGAACTGCTTCTATTCTAATGATTCAAATCTAATGTCTGTTTTTCCTCTGCCACTCTTTCCTCAACTGCATTGGCTTGCATCTGTTGCTATAAATCATTATGCAGGTAGGCATATTTCTATTATATGTCTTGGGTGTCTAATAATAATAACATCATGTGAACTGCTGGTTTTCTAATGATTCAAATCTAATGTCTGTTTTTTCCTCTGCCACTCTTTCTCCAACTGCATTGCATCTGTTGCTATAATGAAAACCACTTGTTTGCCTCCTACATAGCAGAGAGGGGTTGGGGACCCTTCACTAACCCCTCCCCTATCTCCCTCCCTCTCTTTCTGCTCACCCCTCTCCTACCTCACCCTCCTTCCTCTTCTCAAATGCTCTTTGTCATTTCCTTTGCAGTGAGTGTCAACGTTGGAGGAAAGCAGTACTTACTGGGACTGTATGACACAGCTGGTCAGGTACAGTTTATTTTTATTTATTTATTTTTTATTTTTTATAATTTTTTTTCTCCTTTATTTGGTTTTACTCAGACATTAACATAAACATACTTAGTTAGATACAAATATAGTTATATAAACACTACATTTGTTTATTTTAGGGCTGTCAAAGTTAACACGATAATAGTGCTTTAACGCAAATTTTATTTAACGCCAATAATTTCTTTAATGCATTAAAGCAACTTGCGATTTCGAGGTTGTAACAGGCTCGGTCTTAAAGTTAAAGTGAAGATACTGGTATCACATGAAACTAAGAAACCTGAGGAATCCATTGGTACCAACCATGACATAGTAGCATGTAAGGAAGGAGGCTAAATAACGCTCCAAAATTATGCAAGATTTTGGCGAGGACAAACTGGCATGGCCATTTTCAAAGAGGTCCCTTGACCTCTGACCTCAAGATATGTGAATGAAAATGGGTTCTACAAGTCTCCCCTTTACAGACATGCCACTTTATGATAATCACATGAAGTTTGGGGCAAATCATAGTCAAGTCAGCACACTGACAGCGATTTTAGCAAAATGTATATGCTGTGAGGGTTTCTGGACAATATTTGTTATTGTTTTGTGTTGTTAATTTATTTCCAATAATATATATACATATATTTGCATAAAGCAGCATATTTGCCCACTCCCATGTTGATAAGAGTATTTAATACTTGACAAATCTCCCTTTTTTTTCCCCCCTTTATTTGGTTTTACTCAGACATTTACATAAACATACTTAGTTAGATACAAATATGAAGTGAACCAACTTTTCCACTTTTTTTACAATGAAATTATAGAACACACACATATAACATGGGGGTGCTTTTCATGTGAAATAAGATAAAATAAATCATAGTAATAAAACAAATTACATTTAAAAATAAAATTAAAATTCAACAAAAATTAAACTAAATATTCTTTTTCCCACTCCTTCAAAATGTCCTTGAATTTAGTTTCTTGAAGCCTCATTGAGAAAGTAATTCTTTCCATTACAAATATTTCATAAATTACATCATACCAGTTCTCTAATGATGGGGTATCTGGTTTAAGCCATTTCTTAGTAATTGCTTTTCTAGCCGCTACACTCAATATTCCAAATAAGTATTTTGTTTTAATATTTGTAGAATTTGAAAGTAGAAGACCAAACAGGAGTTCGTCCCACTTAAAAACTATGTTTGTACCAAATAGAGTAAATAATTCTGTGTAAATCTTACGCCAAAAAGAATTTACTTTTGGACAGGCCCAAAACAGGTGATGGTGGTTAGCTACCTGGGAGCCTCAGTTCCTCCAGCAGCTGGACGAGCCTGAATGATGAGACTTCTGAGCAGGTGTAATTATTTTTATTTTTTTTATCCTCTGGCCACGTGCCAAGCATGTCAAGGACACATACACTCCCCTCTGTCTCTCACTCCGTCTCTATCTCGGTCTCCCCGATGCACTCCTGGGACCAATAAGTATCCGCCGGTGCCTCCCAACACGCCCACAGGCTTCATATTCAGGCCAGACGCTAAGCTGCAACAGGTGACGGGTTTTTTCGCGCATGGGTTTTACTGCCAGAGTCTGGTGTGCCATGGACAGTGATGGTAGTGACGGGGGGTTTCAATAGTTCTATTATGTGGAGAACAGGACTCCTATGTGCAGTAGTGATGTCACAGGTTTGTTAATAGGGTTGCCTAATGCTGGGGCTTTTTCTTTACAATGTGCCATTCAGCGGGCAAGAGTTAAAACTGTACTGAAAATGCACTGGCCTACACACACACACACACACACACACACACACACACACACACACACACACACACACACAATAATGTTTGCACTCAGCAGAAGAGCCAGTGTAAACACACAAAGACACAGAGGAAACCATGTTAACACATGACAGATGAGGTCACAAGATATGGTGCATTATTTACCACCAGAAGTTTTAGGTCTGCGTGGTAACTTTGATGATTAGACTAGAGCGGAAATTATTAGTCAAGTCATCAACACAAATGAATAAGGAACCATTTTAATGATTGATTAGTTGTTAGTTGCAGCCATAGATCGTTAATACATAAAGGGCCAACAGATTCTCATCCCAACTCGTCACATACTCACGCTTTGGCAGACCCACCGGCATCACTTTTTGGTCGCAATAAACACATAATTAACGTTGTAAATTAAACAAAAGTGCTTGCTTAGGTTTAGGCAACAAACCCACTTGGTTAGGTTTAGGAAAAAACAACTTGATTGGGCTTAAAATTACTATGTTTTTACAGTGAAAATGAAACTTATTGTTGGGAACACAGGACATGAACGAACAGCTGATTGTAACGGGAAAGTGAAAGTTAACGCACGAGACACGAACAGCGGCCTCCTGGATGAAAGCCTTGTGTTTTGTTGGACCCATCCAGCTCGTTCGTGTGTCTTTTCGCTCTTTAAACTACGTCACTTTCTCTGTGCATTAACTGTTGCAACGGATGGGTTTACTTTGTAGTTAATTGAAAGCCCGGTGCGTTTCCTACAGGCGCGAAAGGGTACCTTGTGCGTTGGTATCACAAGCCCATGGGTGCGACAAAGCGTTGATAACTTACACCCTGGGAATGAGAACGGGCTGAGAAAGCACATTAATCCTGATATTTTAAAGTTAAAAGCAGAAATATTAAAGGTACCCTGAGGAGTTTTTGATCACTAGAAGCGAGAGCTATGGAGCGAGCTATGGTTTTCATGAGTGGGCTTCCAATGTTGTTGCACATGCTCGGACTGGGCGCTGGTCTTCGACGCTATTGTGCTGATTGACAGTTGGCAGCGGTACACAAGCACATAGCAGTACAAATACATACAATGTGTTTTCATGAGAAACACTGAATATAAACAGTACATTTGTTTGTTTTAGGGCTGTCAAAGTTAATGCGATAATAACGCGTTGATGCAAATTTGTTTTAACGCCACTAATTTCTTTAACGCAGTAACGCAACTTGTGGTTTCTAGGTTGTAGCCAAAGTTAGAGTGAAGATGCTGGCATCATATGAAACAAAAAAACTGAGGAATCCATTGGTACCAACCATGTCATACTAGCATGTAGGGAAGGAGGCTAAATAACGCTCCAAACTTACGCTAAATTATGGTGAGCAAAAACCAACATGGCCATTTTCAAAGGGGTCCCTTGACCTCTGACCTCAAGATATGTGAATGAAAATGGGTTCTACGTGTACCCACGAGTCTCCCCTTTACAGACCCACTTTATGATAATCACATGCAGTTTGGGGCAAGTCATAGTCAAGTCAGCACACTGACACACTGACAGCGATTTGAGCACATTTCTTTATGCTAAATGCAGTACCTGTGAGGGTTTCTGGACAATATTTGTCATCGTTTTGTGTTGTTATTGAATTCCAATAATAAATATATACATGCATTTGCATAAAGCAGCATATTTGTCCACTCCCATGTTGATAAGAGTATTAAATACTTGACAAATCTCCCTTTAAGGTACATTTTGAACAGATAAAAAAATGTGTGATTAATTCGATGCGATTAACCATTATTGATTGACAGCCCTAGTTTGTTTCCGAGAACCTCCACAGAGCACCTTTAAGTTTGGACTCCCTTTCTCTGCCCCAAGACCTTTAACCTCCGTCTTTCCCAGCAACCTAAAACTGTACACATGTCAAATGTTGAATAGTTAACGCTTTCCTCAGGGCCGGATTTAACTGTGTGAAGTCAGAATGAGTCACAATCTGAAATCGGATCCGTGCATTGGAAAGACAAAAACCAGGCGCTGAAAGGTCAACCGGGGGGAATATTCAGCCGTTTCTCCGTTCTGTTCATTCATGAATGCTAAATGCACAAGTCCATGAATAGCAAATCACAGCCGCCCTCCCTCCTTCTTTCCACCCAGACAGCTACCTGTGGCTGCGTTACACATTTATGTTCTGGAGAAAACAGATGGTAGAGGTGTTACTACTCGGTTGTAGAAAGAGGAACCTTATTGTCTATTCTGGCGTGTTTGATATGGTGTGTGTGTGTGTCAGATGAGGGTTTGTTTTTAGCTGATTCAGAGTGTCTCTGAAATGGAGAAGTTCTCCCAGATGTCTGCCGTGGCTGCTGCCGGCCACCGAGAGTAGAGTTACGGCTCTTGAAAACGCGGCCCCCCCTCCGCCCCTCGACTCCGCTGACCTCTTTATGTGGAGCACAAGGCCAGCTGGTTATGTTTATAGCTTCAGCATCTGATCAAAGACCCGGCGCCCCGAAGAGCGAGGAGTGAGAGAGTGAAAGGAAGACAGAAAGAGGAAGAGAGAGACAGATGGGGGAGGGGGGATAAGGAAGGAGGAAGGGGGGGTGGAATTGCCCAGAAAGTAGATAAATTCAGTCGTCTCAGTTTCATTTTCCTTTCCCTTTCTCTCTATCACTCTCTCATTTCAAACACTCCTCTCATCATCTCCTCTATCATATATTAATCGCGATCACGATTTTGGCTTCCCAAAATTCTATGAACATGATCGACTGCGATGTTTAAAATGCTCCATTTTGGCTTCACTTTTGAGGAGCTGTGATGCCCATCGACTGTATATAAGAAGTGGACGTAGTCACCGTCACATCACCCATTGGTTTGTGGACTACGGTTTTGAAGCCTCGAGTTCGGCAATTTGGCCGTTGCCATCTTGGTTTTTGGCCGTCGCCAAATTGCGAAGCTCTCGTGAGATGGTTATTGTTAGGATAGGTCGTCGGGCATTGGGTCTCGCAAGAGTTTTTGCAAGTTTTTGTGGGTTACCTTCTAGACACGACCCATTGTAGCGTCACCATCTTGGTTTTTGGCCATCGCCATCTTGTTTTTTTGCCGTCGCCATCTTGGTTTTTGGCCGTCGTCATCTGGTTTTTGGCCGTAGCCCTTTTAGTTTTTGTCTGTCACCATCTTGTTTTTTTGCCATCGCCATCTTGGTTTTTGGCCATCGTCATCTTGACACTAGAGGGTGGAACTAAGTAAAACCGAACGCTGAATATGCCCAACATGGAAGAGAAAGCAGTGCTCTGTTTATTTAAATGTGAAAGTGCAATAAAAATATGTCGATCTAGAATAATCGTGATTATCAATTTGGCTCTAATCGTGCAGCCCTGATCTCCACCTCTGGCCTGCGCTACACATGTTCAATTGGCTTCAAGTTCCCTGTATTATCTATTCCTTGCATGGCTTCCACGATGGTGTCGGCAGCATTACAGATACACGCCGCCGCCGTGCCCTCATCGGATGTGATTCCATGCTGTCACGCCGGTGTTACATGTCAGGGCCACATAATCACGGCTCGCCACTGAGCCAAGTGCCATTGTGCTCTGTCTGCTGTTGATACTGCTGCCCTGCCTGCTATTGTCTGCGCGCTGCCACGTCGCTCCCCCAGCCGCGGCCTATTGAATTATTCCATATGAAAGGTCTGCGAAGTCTGTGACGAGGGAACGGAGGGGAAAGCCTTTACTTATTCATTCATTCTCCTGCTACTGTTGCTGCACTCAAGAAAATCTAGCATCGCTGCCCGAGGAGGAGCAGGAGGAAACAGGAAGTGGATGCTAAGTGATGTGGTACCCATGGAAACGCTTTAGGTACAGGAACCCACGAGTTGCGGGATCTGTGCCCCTCTGCCCCAATAACCCCCTTGTTGTTGTTGGACTGTTCTTCATTTGCTCAGCCCTTCAACTGCTTTCACACTCAACTGCACATCCTGTGATCACTTTTACCACTTCACTTCACCCATTACCCCCTCTCTCCTCTCCGTACTGTGTCTTTACCCCCTCTCTCCTCTCCTTACTGTCTGAGTCTTTACCCTCTCTCTCCTCTCCTGACTGTTTGATGAGTCTTTTTTGACTCGGCAACCCAAAGTGTGGCCCAGTGACCCCCAGACGTCTCAGTGGTTAAGGGAGTGTGGCAGGTGGGGCTGGGGGAGACTGGAAATGGTTTTACGCAGCGGGGATCCTGTCACCACTGAGCTGCTTCGACACAGAGAAATGGGAATACTGTAGACGTGCCTCAGCTCACACTTTCCACTTGAGATTTTACACTTTCGAGTAACCCTATATTCTCCTGTAGAGAGGGAACCTACGCTCTTCTTAAGGCCCTGACAATTTTGGGCCATGAGTGTCTGTCGGCCTAGTTTTTGCGGTGTGTCCCTCACCATTGGCACTAGTCTGCCCGTGTCAGAGGCTTTTTGGCCGATTCAGCATGTAGAGTGGCGGTGCCCGTTGGTGAGAGAAATCACTCTGATTGGCTGATCAGCTGAAGCGAATCAGTGCACGAGAAGAGAAACGGAAGTGAGGAAAGCAAGCAATTCAGACCAAGTATCTTTTCCTAAACCTAACTAAGTAGTTATATTGCCTAAACCTATCCAAGTTGTTTCCTCTGAAGAAGGATATTTATTTTGAAAAGACTAGCGGAAATTGGCACGTGTCTCATGTTGCTGGACATTTGTAGGAAAAAGCACGAAAAATGAGGAATAACTTTTCGTAAGATATCATATGAACCGCTGTATGAGGATACACACACAATACTTGTTAGTGGGATCAAGCCATTGTTAGTTTTGGTCTTCATTTTATAAGAAATATATAGTATATTATCAGCTTTGTCCTTTGACAATTTTGTAGTCTCCAAGCTGAAGCTGAGATAAGGCCTGATGACATAATAAGGGACTTGACAAAGCTCCTCCAGAGTCACAGAAGACATATATATAGCAGTCACCATGATGTCACCCATGAGAACACACTGTGAAAGGGTTAAAGTTGTAGTTGACAAAAACACGGACAACTCCCAGACCAGACAAATCCGTAGTAGCAACATGTCAATCACCAGGTAGCCACGCCCTAAAGCATCCCCTGCTTTATGGTCTATTTGACTCTAAATGGGACCATAATTTACTAAATGAACATCATGCTGTATTAAAGAAGACTTGAAACTAGCGATTGAGACCATAAACTCATGTTTAC
>CAKAOI010028102.1:0-39728 GCA_916701655.1 Sebastiscus albofasciatus | reverse complement strand
GTAGGAAAAAGCACGAAAAATGAGGAATAACTTTTCGTAAGATATCATATGAACCGCTGTATGAGGATACACACACAATACTTGTTAGTGGGATCAAGTCATTGTTAGTTTTGGTCTTCATTTTATAAGAAATATATAGTATATTATCAGTTTTGTCCTTTGACAATTTTGTAGTCTCCAAGCTGAAGCTGAGATAAGGCCTGATGACATAATAAGGGACTTGACAAAGCTCCTCCAGAGTCACAGAAGACATATATATAGCAGTCACCATGATGTCACCCATTGGTTTGTGGACTGTCGTTTTGAAGTCTTGAGTTTGGCATTTTGGCCGTAGCCATTTAGTTTTTTTGCAACCAGAAGTGACACAAGAGGGTGGAGCTGTTTTAAGATGTTTTTCGGCGACCAAAATGTTACAATTGACTTTCATGAGCTGAGAACACACTGTGAAAGGGTTAAAGTTGTAGTTGACAAAAACACGGACAACTCCCAGACCAGACAAATCCGTAGTAGCAACCTGTCAATCACCAGGTAGCCACGCCCTAAAGCATCCCCTGCTTTATGGTCTATTTGACTCTAAATGGGACCATAATTTACTAAATGAACATCATGCTGTATTGAAGAAGACTTGAAACTAACGATTGAGACCATAAACTCATGTTTACAATGTTTACTGAGGTAATAAATCAAGTGAGAAGTAGGCTCATTTTCTCATAGACTTCTATACAACCAGACTTCTTTTTGCAACCAGAGGAGTCGCCCCCTGCTGGCTGTTAGAAAGAATGCAGGTTTAAGGCATTTCTGTGTTGGCTTCACTTCTCAGACCTGGAGGTTGCCTTCTGGTAAGAACAGTGGAATTGCCCTTTAAATATTTTTCAAAATTGTTGGTGATAGATTTTCTGTCGATCAATTAATCAAGTAATCATTTCAGCATCAGTCTTTTAAAATCTTCTTGATCCTCTTTGCCACCTAAAGTAGTATATTTTGATTTTGTAACATTTTAGGGAAACGTGTTAAAAGCATGTATATGAAAAGAGTTCCTTCAAATGATTCATAAAACGTCTTAATTTAGGTTGTACATTCTACGTGCCATTAACTGCCATTAAAGGCAACATTAAACTGTCAGATCTTTGAATGGAGTATGGCAGGATGTTCTCACCATACAGGCATGAATAGACAGAGTGCATCAGAGCTCAAGCTATGATTAATGATCATCAATCACCATTAAAGGACCAGTAAAATAGAAACGAATTCCTGGACCAAAATGTACAGATTTGCAGAGATCAGAGACAGAACTTTGTGAATAGACGCGTCTTGTGTTTGGGCTTGCGTTCACACCCGGCGGCCATGTTAGAGCAGGCGTCTCTGACTCTGTTGACATTGCCAGTTTATAGAGCCCCGAGGAGGCGATAGGAGTAGAAAAGGAGAAAAGATAGAGAAGAGAGAGAGCGGCGGGAGGAGGGAATGACTCACTGATATCATTGCAGTCATATGTCACTGAGTCAACAGAGCACAGTCACACAGTGGAGCTCATACGATGGACAAATGAAGACGCAGAGCCTTGCCCTGATGGAGATGTATGGAGAGAAGTTAGTGTTAGTAGATCACACAGTACACACACTAAGCCACTCAGTCCTTTCTTCCCTTTCCCATGATCATAATATTTACTGCACTGCTGTGAAAAGACTGTTATGCAATGCCTCAGTGATGCGCTCATGAACTGTTGAACTGTACTAATATGACATACTTCTGATGGAGACTTTTATCCAAAGCACCTTCACAGCAGCATGAGTGTAAACATCTCTGGACCGAGCGCTGATCAAACACTAGATTGAGCGTCGGAGCTACGTAGGAGTACATACTCTGTCTGTGTCTCGCTATATATACAGTATGCACTCTGAGTGGCTAGTGGGCATACTGTCTTTGGTAATGTGTCAGGGGTGTACTGAGGAAACTGTGTGAGAGAGCAGAGATGAGATGGGTCTCAGAGAAGCTGCGGGCCTGTTTACAGTAAACTGCTGAGTGGCTTACACTGTGCTCCTTTATGTCTGTTGCTCACCGGGGGGATCGGACGGTTCAGTTGTGCAAGCAAAGGTCACACACACACACACACACACACAGATGATCCCATGTGACAGATATAGTTTTATCTTTGGGGGGCGGAGGAAAAGTAAAATGAGCTGGATGACATAAGTATCAGATAGGATTGGGCGCTATATAAATATTTTGACTGTTACAGATTTTGCTATACTGTTGATACCACCGTTGCTATCCCTTTGATATTTTGCAAATCAAAGAGCAGGACTGCTTTTTGGTAATGTTGGATTTACAGGATTGTTAATTGTATAAATTGTATTTAATTTGCTTGATTAGCCCAAAACAGGCATTCCTATAGTTATTTTATCGAGAAAAACTCTCAATTGAGCATGAAAGTTAATTCTTTGACTAGACAAAACAAGTGTCTACAGCCATTCTAGCGTCTCTGTGAGGTTGTACGTAGGCCCAGCGGTGCTTTAATGGTTTTCTATACAACATCCAGAGCATTAATACAGCAGCAAACAACTATTTGCTATGTAAAGATATAGAGGAGTAATGTCTACCTGAGAAGAGAATGAAATTGCTCTCCCCGGGCCTACTGGCTAGCTCATGGCTGCCGCTCTGCACTGCGCTCGTACAACGGTTACAGCTGATAACGCCGTCCTGACCGACAGCACCGTTGCGGAAGCATAGCACTGCAGAGGCAATAGAAATGCTCTCAATCTGATCCTGTAACTTTTCTTCTAGCACCATCATCAGGTCAACATTTTAATTTGTCCAATACTTTGGTTCATGATCAAATACCTGCAAAACTAATGACATTCCCATCAGCTTCAGCTGTACTTTATATTAATGTAGCAAATGTTAGCGTGCTAACACGTTACACCAAGAAGGTGAACATGGTACACATACTTGTTAAACATCAGCATGTTTGCATTGTTATTGTGATAATTTTAGCATGCTGACATTAATATTTAGGCACTAAATGCGGGATTGAGAGCATTTCTGTTGCCTCTGCACGGCTCTCAAGATGGCGACAGCTGAGCCGGTGGCTCGTAGCTAACAGTGCTAACAATTAAAACCAAGGCAACAGTGCTGATACAGCTAACAGTGTTAACCTGGGGGGCGGACCGGAGGGTGGGTGCTACACTTCTGCGATGGCACAATCGGTCAGGACTGTGTTATCAGCTGTAACCACTGCATGCTGCACACTAAAAGCATCTGCAGCCGGCCCGGCTATTTCAACAAAGCAAGGATAAGCTCTGATTACAACACACACAGAGGGAGATTGACTTAATTCTCTGCTCAGGTAGACATTACTCCTCTATATCTTTACATAGACAATAGTTATTTGCTGTTATATTAATGCTCTTGATATCCTGTAGAGCTCCTTTAAAATGATGGACACCATGGTCTAAATGATGGCAAAATCTGTGACGGTTGACAAATTCATAATTCTTAAATTATCCGTATCACAGAGCCTGTGTATCAGTCAATTTAAGAAAATTTGAGGTCTGTATGTTATCACCAAACTATACAACTAAAAAACAGTCACATAGTGTTTGCGAATCATCTTCATCGTTTGTCTCAGCCTGCACGGAGCACCAGATGGTTTGCATTCATAACTGATTCATCACATAAGGGAATTCAGATAGTGTCAGGTAAGCTGTCAGTCACAGTTAGGTTATATGAATGACTGTGATTGTCAAACAGTCGTCTCATGCGACCATCCGCAACCTGCTGGCGCCCCTGTCTGAGTGCTTGTCTGTGAGAACCTGTGAAATCCTGTACTCATGTGGAAGTAACAACTCATACATTTTTTAATAATATCCACTTGACCCACTCCAGCGGAGCGTAGTTGAGTCATCTACTACACGAGCACAGGCGTGAAGATTTGTACGCTGTTCTCATCATCTACTCCAATCAAATATAAATCCAGTATATCTTAAATTCATTACACGGCCAACAAAAGATCACACACTGGCCTGGCTGATCTACTGCTGTTTGGAGAATCATCTGACATTCATTCCCCTTAATGCATGTGACTTGTTTCTGGGGTTACAGCAGTGTGATCGTATTGGACTGTGCCGTGCGTGTTTGGGACTCACTGAAAGCGTCAGACTGAAAGACTGTCATGCCAGCGCTCCGTATATCCCGTTGTGGCACAGTGAGACGTGGCATCCAATTTGCTTTGATTTCAGGGATGTGGACGATAAATTCCCCAGACAAGAGAGTGAGATTGATTCACTCAGTCCGAGTTGGTCTGGTTGAGTCATATCTAATTACTGCAGATCCATTGATCGATGAAGCTAGCAGCAGAAAAGCGTCCCGATGTGTGCCGTCAGAAGAAGAAGTGAGATGAGCCATGAATATTCATATGAGTGCACTCTGTCAAAAGGGTTTATCTTTGGTGAGGACGAGAGGGCGCTTGATCCGACGCACACAGTCTTGCATCTGTGACCATTTACACCACACCAATATGGGAGACGGCTGTGTTTTCAGTGTCTTGCGGCGATGCCTTAAAGGACTGCAAATGTAAAATGATCCCTTAATGCAGGGGTGTCAAACATACGGCTGGAGGGCCAGAACCAGCCCGCCAAAGGGTCCGATCCGGCCCAATGGATGACTTTGCAAAGTGTGAAAATTGCAGAGAAGTCATTAATTCGAATTTTTCAATAAAATGCTCTGCTATTCCTATTTGTCCACTAGAGGTTGCGCTGTCCTTAAGGCCCTATGCTGGATACATCAGACCGGCACATATGGGTACTTCTCAAAAAGTCAAGGCCATGCCGGCGGACAATATCTTTGTCAAAAAGGGGAAAAGTGGACACAGTGTCGGGTTTTCCAAAAAAATGCACCAGTTCCTCTTTCTTCACAGAGTTAACGGGAAGCCAGTGTGCTTGGCGTGTTAACAGCACCTTTCAGTGCTCAAGGAATATAATATGCAGCGTCACTATCAGACTCATCATGGTGAGAAATGCAAGAACTTGCAAGGACAACTGAGAACAGAGAAGATGAATGAATTATTGGCAGGTTTGAGGAAACCGCAGTCTGTTTTTAGTTGTGTTCATCATCTGGTTTGCAAATGGATTGTTGTTTTCAGAATGTAGTTGAACCTCTTTACACTAAAAGAAAGGGAAAAATGAAGATGTGTTGCTATTTATAGGTTATTATGCAGCGGTTTCACTACTGAGATCAGATTGGGCTGTGTGAGGCCCATGAACTAAACAGAGTTTGACACCCTGCTTTAATGTGTCAGCTCTCACGTAAAGATCGTCCTCTTCACATTCTTCTCTCTTCATAACTCAGTTCCAACTGTGGTTCATCATGTGTATCATTCCTGTCATAATATTCCTCCCGTCATTCCTGTGAAACAGCCGGGGAGCTAGCCAAGCACAGTGTAAAGTTAGCTCTCCTGGCTCCAGCGAGGAGTAAAAGTCTGTCTGTGTTCGGAGCTCATTTTTCACACCCTTTAATAATTCATGAGTAATAATTTCTCAGATGTTAAGAAACGGAAATGAATAATGTGTGCTCGCCATCCTGACCTCTCATCCTCCCCTGACCCCCTAACGTTAACTATTCCTCTCCCGTCTCCCTCCAGGAGGACTACGACCGCCTGAGACCGCTGTCCTACCCGATGACCGATGTCTTTCTCATCTGCTTCTCGGTGGTAAACCCCGCCAGTTTCCAGAATGTGCGTGAGGAATGGGTGCCCGAGTTGCAGGAGTATGCACCCAGTGTCCCCTACCTGCTCATTGGCACCCAGGTCAGTCCATAATGCATCATTCACGCTCAGCTTCAAATTACTGCTTATACAGTATGTGATTTGTATTCATATATATGCCTGAATATATTAATAGTAATAATCTGTCACATCTGTACCAACACTGGATCAACATGATGTGATATTAACTGTCAGGGTTTTGGCCAGATTGTAAAAGAAAAAAATGAGACTGTTGGCTTTTTGCTATCGTTGCTGCTGGAACACACACACACACACACACACACACACACACACACACTTTCAGCTACAATGTGAATTTAACCTCAAGAGGCCACCGAGGCCAACAGAGCTATTTGTTAAATTCAGAGACAAATATGCATTGAATCCACCTCGGGCATGTTTCCAAACCCTGAAGGAATGAGTTTTGCATAATGCACAGGAAACTTATGGCACGTTTCCACCAAGCAGTTCAGTCTAGTTCAGTTTGTTACACATTACAACAGTTATTTTAGTGTTTCCATTAGCAAAGGTTGTGGGTGGTACCAATAGAACCACTGCATTTTTGGAACCACCTGGGTTGAGGTTCCAAGTGAGCTGAACCAATACTAGAAGGTGGAGTTAAAACACTGCAGACCACTGATTGGTCAGAGAGAATCGTCACTAGTGCGACACGGGACATCCTCCACAAAGCTTCACAAACTCGCAATATCTAAATAGCCAGGCTACTGTCAGTAGCGACCGCAATTTTGAATTTACTTGACCCAGATTTTTAAAAAATGGCAGCTCGCAAAACTACACTGTACAATTGACGAAGTGCAGAGTGCTGTTTGGTTGCTGTTGAAATGATTCAGCAACTACATGGGCAGAAATACATACTAGGGCTGTCCCGAGTATCATTTTTTGGGCTCCGACCAGAGCAGCTCGCTCCCTGGGCTCCTCTGGTCGCCTCCTCTGGTCGCCTCCTCTGGTCGCCTCCTCTGTGACCAGAGAGATCACCGCCACCGCTCTGTCTATGCTCAGCGTTTCCTTTCCTCATCCCTCTCTGTGTGCGAGTGTAGACATACCTCAAAGTCACGTTTGCAGGCCCTCTCCCCCTAAATGGCGGCGTTCTGAGGCTGATGGGTCCGCTCATTACAGACCGCCTTTCCAGCAGTGCCCGGCTGCAAACCCGTACATACAGCAGTTCGTCTCTGCGCTTTCAGACAGAGCGATCGGATCTCAATCGGATCTCAATGTCGACGCTGGAGACACGTATTAATACCAGGTGTAAATGTAATCAGGTTAAATCATATCTAGATACAATCTGGATACAAGATGCATTTTAATGCCAAGTGTAAAGGGGGTCAGAGTCATGTTTTCCATTGTTATTATAAAAATGTTCATTAGTGCAGCATTAAGTAGAAGTGATTCAAAACAAACCTTGACAAAGAAAAGTTAATTTATTCAATAAAAAAAATTGGAACAGCCAGAACAAACCTAACTGGGGACCTCAGGCTGATCTGGCTCATGTGGGTTTAAAAGGTCTGTGGCTGGGTCCAGGAAGGAGTCCTCACTGCCTTTAAAGGTAATCATTAAATCAGAAATATTTAAACCAGCAATTAACTTATGCAAAAATGCTAAAGCTGGGTTTATGTCTTCAATAGAAGCATCACTAAACTCATGAAGATGTTAAGTGATGACACTAATCCTGAGTATTAGCCTATATCTTAAGTCTTAAAAACCCACTGCCAGCACCACCATGTCCAAAAACGAGCGCTCACTTGTGGGTGGTTTTTCGGTCTGTGTTCCCTGGCAACCAAATGCCAGTGCATCCAAGGCCCAGCGGTGATGAGGAGGATGGAGTGGGTGTCTGATTTATCTGGTGTCAGCTGATGTTTACTGCCCTTTTATCAGTTCCCGTCATAACTTGCTCGCTTGCTCCTCGGCCGGATGCTGATAAGTACGCATGAGCTTCATAATGCTGCCGCAAATCACTCCAATTGAGAAAAGGGTTAATGAAGGTGGCTCCCAGTGCGATTGTGCAGGTGGATGCATTTATCATAACTGGTTATTACTGAGACGGGGATGAGTTGTGTGTGTGTGCTGAGCATTGCAATGAATAAAAGAAGAGTGAGGAACCTTGTGGTTGGCTGTGAAATCTCTTTGCACAAGAGCAGGAAGTGTGGGCCAACATTACAAAATGAGAAAACACACTGTCAGTTATACAGTTCAGCTCTCGTGGCTATGTTTAGAAGAGTGGAGAAAAGTGCTGTAATACCTGATTTCATGTTGCAACAAAGTCTTTAAACGATATCCATATTGTAACGGTGACTTAGCTCAGAGAAAGTGTCCCTTATCTCCTTTCAGATTGACCTTCGTGACGACCCCAAGACCATTGCCAAACTGAATGACATGAAGGAGAAGCCCATACCCACTGAGCAGGGACAAAAACTAGCAAAGGAGGTTTGTATGTTTGTTCCTTCTGAAGAAGAGAAGTAATAAGTATCTGGCGAAAGAGACTAGAAGCATACATTTTCACTTTCAGGGTCACAGAAGTGAGCTGCGAATGTCTCGGTATGAATGTCATTTCCTCAGTGAAATGCCTGGAATCAGACCTCCAAGTGAATCCAGGAATACATTCTGGGTCAACGTGGATGTCCAGAGGACTTCCAGGCTGTAGGACATAATGTGGTTAATGTGATTAATCGCTCCCGTCAGGCAGAAACTGAGAATAAAAGTCAAACGTTCAAAAATTACAATCTAGACTCATTTTAAAGTTGGCAACATAAAGTAGGATTTAGGTGGGATTCATGTCTCGTGGGAGTCGTGAAGTTTTCTTATAGGCCACAAGAGTCCGTGTAAGATCATTTCAAGATATTTGAAAACCACTCAATTAAGATCTATTTTCTTCAATGTGAGCAGTATTTTACCTGTTACCTTTTAGATGACCTGTCTTCCTTCAGATCGATGTCAAATTTAGGAATCCTTAAAGGTCCTAAATGTGAGATTGGGAGCTGGCAAATTACAACCATTCAAGCCTATAGCGTCAACTTCTAAACTACACTGTAGCTGAGTTTATTCGCTCCAAACTTGTTGATGGAAACGCACCTAAATCACATTTCTTTTTTTGCGACATTTCAAAATTTCACTTAAAATTCGCTTGACAATTGAATGGAAACACAGCTAGTGAATACAACGGCAACAATGCTTATAGTGTTAACCTGGGGGAGAACCAGAGGGTGTGTGCTATGCTTCCACAATAGCGCCGTTGGGACAGCGTTATCAGCATGGATGTATTTAGAGAACTGGATACAACGTTGGAGGCGGGCCCCCGTTCATTCCTATAAAAGTTGCTCAGTGGTGCATGAAGCCTAAATGGCTCGACTCCCGTCTGGAAAAGTACCTGGATCCTGGGAACATGGAACATGCGCAGTAGCGTCCGCTCGGTCACATGGCTAAACTAACCAGCTGCTGGCTGTAGCTTTATATTTAAGAATCGATCTTCTCATATAACTCTGGGCAAGAAAGACAATCTATTCCTTTAACTACATGCTAGTTGACCATCGTATTGTACCGGACTTGTTTGACTGATTGTCCGTCCTGTCTTTCCCTCTCATCAGATTGGTGCATGTTGCTACGTTGAATGTTCAGCTTTGACCCAGAAGGGCCTGAAGACGGTGTTCGACGAGGCCATCATCGCAATCCTGACTCCCAAGAAGAAGAAGGGAGCTCTGAAGAGAAGACTTGGACCCCGCTGCATCAACTGCTGCCTGATCACGTGATACATAAACCTGGAGATCATTCAGCAAACCAACCATAAACCAAACCTGGACTGGAGGCTAGAGACAGACAAAAGAAAAATGCACAGACAGCAACGCGAGACAAAAGAGAGGACTGAAAACAAGAGCTACTTTGAAGCTGCAGGGCTCTTGGAACAGCCATAACTCTCTGCTGCTGTCCAACACAGGTTGAGGATGCAGTTTACTACCAAAGGAGCACAAAACTCAAGTCAGTCTCTTCTTCTAAAAGACTTTTTGCCTCAAAAGTACCTTCTTTTATAACCATTTTTAATCATGTTTCCTGTACAAAATTGTTGTAAGCAGTCATGCGGAAAAAAACCCCACGAAATGACATTTCCGTTTTAAGGAGTTCATATTATTTCTTTGCGCTAGATTATTGATTTGTGCATTTATCTCTATAAGAGCAGATCAGAGAAAGCCTGCAGCTGATAAATAATGAGAGAAGTGACACTGCGACTGTGGCCAATATACATTTCTGGACATAAGGGCCCAGTTTATTTCAGATTTAAAAATCTGTTGGTCCACAAAGTCTCCAATTATTTGCCAATTGAGAAGCTGCAAATGAAACCACGCAAAGTGCTTTGCGTTGTGTGGGCGCTAACACAAATCGACAGTGAGTGTAATGCTGTTCAGACACATTTTGGGCCTAGAACTGTATTATTTTAAAGTTTTAGAGTCTTGTTTTTGCCTTATAGAAAGCCCATTATTTTACAGTTTGGCAAAAATATGAGGTCTTCATCAGGAGCTGAAGAGGTCTATTATCCATTTTTGAAATATATATTATCCAGAGTTTATGATGCTATATCTCTAAAATAGAGAAGATCTAACAAATATTATTTTGTCAGCTTACTTTCTTTGTTTTTAATTCTTGCTACCTTGCAATAATATGTTATCCTTTTATCACCTTTAAGAAGGTTTATAAGAAGAAGAAGAGGAGGGATCTCATTTTAGAAATGAAACTCTGATTCATATTCAACGTCCAAAGAATCAAATGCACACTTTCATCAGAATCAGGTGGCTGAGTTGACCCAATACTGTACCTCTAATGCACAACATGAAGCACAGTCAGCGCCACAACAAAGCACATTCCTCTGCTTTTGAACACAGTAACTCTCCCAGAAAAGACTGATTGAAGCACAGACGATGCACAAGTATGAGCATAGCACACTATCTTACCACGCACAATCATACTGTAGCCCATCATGTCTCTAAAATACTGGAAAGACACTGATTCAAACTGTTTTGAAGGGGTACAAGAGGGGGTTGCAGCAGCAGTCTGTAAGTTTAAATTTGGCCAATTTTAGCAAAAGTGTTTACTGAGTGGAGATTTACACATCACTAAATTAAAAAGGGTTGCACCACATAAACTAGTTCTTACTTTGACGTGTAAGTGAAGTGAAACCAAAATAGCCTAAAGTTTAACACTTCAGTTGGCCACCTAAAACTGTTATTTTAAGGCAGTCATTTTACGGCCCCTGATGCTACAGTGACTTTGCAAATTCTTCCCTGTGGGGTCAGCAGGCTGGCTACCTACCTGCCTACAAACGATATTTTTTAAGTTTTAATGGTGCAACCCAATGTAAATCACTAACTAGAAACTAGATTATACTAGAATTTATAAAGGACGTTACACTAGCACTGCAACAATTAATTGATTAGTTGTCAATTATTAAATTAATCACCAACTATTTTGATCCTCGATTAATTGTTTTGTTTATTTTTTTTAAGGGAAAAAAGTCTAAATTCTCTGGTTCCAGCTTCCTAAATGTGAATATTTTCTAGTTTCTTTACTCCTCTCTGACAGTAAACTGAATATCTTTGAGCTATGGACAAAACAAGACATTTGAGGACGTCATCTTGGGCTTTGAGAAACACTGATCCACATTTTTCTCAATTCTTTGACATTTTATAGACCAAACAACTAATCGATTAATCAAAAAAATAGTCGTTAGTTGCAGCCCTGCTTAACACACAATGTTGTGGATGGATTTACGAATGCTGGTGCAACCCCGTTTGTAGAAGTCAATCCTTCAAAGCAGTACAGAATCCAAATAATTACCAAATTCAAAGTTATAAGGTCCTCACGACATGAAAGCTGTGAAGGGTTTAATAGTTTGACCACCATCCATGTACCATCCCATCTTTTCAGCAACACTGCAGAAACAGGATATCTCATAAGAATTCATTGATCCGTGTAATAAAGCCAACATTTCAAATAGAAATTGAGATACTATGTGAAGTTTACCAGGATTTAGAGAATAGTTTAAATATCTATGAGCTCCCGAAACAAATGTATGCAAGGTTTCCAGCCTACACGTCTATAATACTGTAGGTAATAACTTGACTGATCTTTTCCTGCAAGCCAAACATCCTAAATATCAGCTCTTCTTATTTTTACGCATTTGTTATTGGCTTTTTCTAACTTTTTATTTTTTGAAAAGATGTTAATCAAAGGTGCCAACTCTTGCTAAATGACTTGTGTTATAATTTTGTGTTGAGAGTCCGATATGCTGATTGATTAAAGCTTTAATGTAAATGGTGCTCCTGTCCCAGCCTGCGTTGTATAACTGTCTTTCTGAGCAGCAGAGTGGATTTTGGGGTGAACAGCCTTCTCACTCGGACAGTTTCGCTTGCTTACGTCTTGTGAAGGTCCACCCTCAGGATCCAGGACCTATAAGTGCCGCAGCCACCGATGCATTCTCCCGTTGATGCTCCTCTCTTCTCAATAAATGTGTTTACTGTGTTAATAAGCCGGCTTGGAGGGTTTAACTTGGATGTGCTGTGTGGGACGCATTTGTGAAATTGGAGTGTTTATTCCTGGAAAAGGGCGTTTCATGTTCATGATGGGTCAGACATCACCGGGTTGATTTGATAAGCAGGTCAACAGGATTAAACTCTGAGGCGTGTTTGAATGAATACACACAAATCCCTTCTGTTCCTCGATGTATGCTTTGTTTAGAAAGTTTTTCTTGTCAGCCTCTTAAAGTTGGTGACATTTCATCAGTTTACTCTTTATGCCACCTCTGCTCAGACTGTAGGACGATGAGTTGTGTTGATCTCTGGAGCATGAGCGCCACCTGTTGGCTGCTTTTTTAAATAGACTGTTCCTCACATTTCTGCTTTTTACTCAGATACGTGAGGACACTTTAACATGCACAGTACTCTTTTACTCTGCTTCACATGTTTGCAGGGCTTTTCTGAGTGGAGTTTGCATGTCCTCCACGTGGGTTTCCTCCAGTTTCTCCAAACAGCTAAAAGATGAACAACAACATGTAAAGTTTCCCATCGGAGATGTACATCAACCGTTGGACACTCACTGTTACTATTGGGGGTTAAAGTTAAACGCTTTAATTAAGCGTTTCAATAATGCACATTTTGGGCCATTACTTGGTTTAAAACCTTCCACTCTGAATCATACATTTTGTCTAGGTGAGTTATAATAGTGCAACTGTTCAACAAGCCCAAGGTTCGGTTTGTATTGCGGTTTTTGGGTCATGGTTTCGCATGGTTTTGCACATTGAGGAGAAGAAAAACAACCATTTTCAATGTGTTAACTCAGAAATATATAAATGAATTGCTTGATAGTAATGAATGATATTTCTATACTATATGAAGTCATAAAACTGATTTTATACATGAAATAAGGCAGGTTACTTAATGGTCAAGTAGGCCTGCCCTATGTTCAGATAAATTCCTCTTCTATGTCTCTGGCACCTCGTCAAATAATTAACAGGCCTGTATTTAATCGTGGTGCAACAGTTCAACAAGCCCGTGGTTCAGTTTTTACAGTTTGGTTTTGCATCCCTGGTGAGTTATGACTCCATATCAGAGCAGTTAAGGAATAAGAGAATTTAAGGCATATTGTAGGGGTTACACCCACAAAGAAAAGCCTGTAGGGCTGAAAAGAGTCCGTCTTCTTCTGCTGCTACGCATCATTAATGTGTCACACACTTATTTATGAGTGCTGATTTAGCCTTCATTTACCAATTTTGTGATTTTTTATTATACTCTAAAGACAATTGAGTTGAGCAGCCCATACAGTTCTTTTGTTTGAGCATAGTCAGTTAACTAACTTGCATTAGGGATGGGCAATATGTCATTTACCAACACTTTTCATTAGTAAAGGCGGTTGATGTACGATTATATGGAAGAGTTGCATGTCATGATTATGATTCATAAGGTCAATGAATCATTAATAGGCTACTTCTAAATTCATTTTCAGTACCACTGAGCGATTTGCCAAACATTAAAGGGGAATTTATACCAGCATACAATAAAATAGCATATTCTGGCAGAGAAATATGTTAACATTAACAAAAAGGTAACAAAATGGGTATCAGCTGCAGTAAGACCACAGCCATGCCCAAATGGAGACGGAGGAAACAGCAGATAGACACATGTAAAGATTCAAGGGTGTTGCATGTTAAAAAAGAAGGTGGATATTTCCTTCTGTAGAACTGCCTGTCTGCCAGATGGAGAACACATCAGAGAGGGGGATGAGTGGAAGTCAATAACGTGCTCCAGGACATGCTGAAACAGTTTGTTTTATGTATATTTGGATCACATTCTGATCTTTTCCGACTACAAGTGGGATCATGTGCAACATGTGTCCTCCAAACCCCTGATTCTAGGCATGACGTAACATCCTGTGCATGTGGAACCTGTTTTCTGTCTTATTTGACACAGAACGTTGATGAATCAGATCAGATCACACATACTTCTGAGCTGAATCCACTTTTGCATGCTTTGACTCACAGAGGCTAAACAATTGTTAAGTACTTGTTCGTGTCATGTAAGATGTCCAATTCAAAAGAAAATAAATTACTGGATCTGGTCAGCATATGGCAGAGCAACTATCAGAACAGTATCAGGACATTAATAGGGGCAGCAATATGTTTGCTAAAGGTGCAGTGTGTAGGATTTAGTGGCATCTAGTGGTGTGGTTGCAGACTGCAACCAACTGAGTACCCCTCTGCTCACTCCTTCCTCTCCAAGACTGCGGTAATGTGAGACGCTGAGTGAAAAACCTGTGGTAACACCGTTCGCCTCGCTCTGAGGTCATCATTACCATAATAACACTACTTTAGGAGCAACAGAAGTCAGGCGGCGGCTGGTGGTTCCACAGTTTGCACTCTGCGGCTCACGTTACCGCAGTTTCACAAGTGTGTCGGAGAACCACTGTGGCCTTCAGGTAACGTAAAAACATGAAAGTCTCTCTCTAGTGCCAGTGTTTGGTTTGTCCGTTCTGGGCTACTATAGAAACGTGGTGGAGCAACATGGTGAACTCAGTGAAGAGGACCCGCTCCCTATGTAGATATGAAGGACTCATTCTAAGCTAACGAAACACAACGATTCAGGTGATTACACATAACTAAAAACATATATTATGAATATGATATTCCATTTCTGCTAATAGATCCTCCAAAATGCTGCACACTGTTCCTTTAATGATGTGATTATGACACTTGACACAGTACAAAATGTCTCTTTTTAAAAAGGAAACTATTTGAAATGGACAAATGGAAAAAAAATCTTCAATGAATGCAGGTAAAGTTTTGAAATGACAACCACAGAATTGGGGTACTTAATCTGAGCATATATAGCATATTTTATAGTATATTTTAATAGGCTCTGTCATCTCAACATGAGCGTCTATTGGACAGTTTAAACATCAAGTGTTGGCAATTATCATGGAGCAAAGTGACACACCATTACATTGGAAAATGTGAAGTGAAACACTTTGCAGTTTCTTTGACGTAGCTGAACAAAGATCTTCCTGCCGGTCAACATAATCCCTTACTCCATTTTCCACATAATGTCAATGGAAGCATTACTTATTCATGTGTTGTGGGCAAAAGAAATTAATTTGCTCATTTCCATTGCACAGATTTGGGTTGGGCAGAACGATTCAATAAAGACTCAAAGGAAGTTGTCACATGATATGTAGGCCTAATGGAACGGGACAGGCTGGCCGTCTAACGTCATTAGCTGTAGACTGTCACCCACAGGTCAGAAACATTGAGGCCACATTAACTGGCTTTTCCAGTCTGAAAACCAGTGCATCAAATTTAGATCATGCATTCTATTCAACACAAGATCAAACCTCACCCTGCTGACAGTCTTGTGCTTCAAAGAGAAGCTGGTATCTAACCAGTCGCATCACGTCTGGAGTCACTTACAGTGCATTCAGCACAATGAACATCTAAATCATACTGGACTGTAAAAAAGTAGAGCAATTTAACTCAATTGCCAAGGTTCTGTATCCTGAGAGGCGTGACTGTGCAGCTATTAAAGGTATTCTTTATTTCACTGCCTAAAATTGATGTCTGAGCTGTCGGGCCAGTCATTGTTCTATAATCCTGCTAACAAACTTTCAAACTAACCAATAAACAAACACAAACTCCTTGGTGGAGGCAATAAAACAAATAAAACAGCAGATTTGTGAGGTTTGAGACGATTACCAGGGAACAGTAAAATGAGATTTGGATGCAATTTTGTTTCCACCCTGCTGCCACAAGATGGCAACCTTTTCTTTGTTGCTATGCAATTAACTCCTGTACATCTAGATTCATACAATACATTCAAAACAGAACTCATTTTCACAAGTTTGTATGCAATGTCTGTCTTTCTTTATATGTACTCTAAATAAAAGATATCGCTTGCTACTGTAACTGATATCACCAATATTACCGGCATGAATACTGTGCATCGGTTTTGTCCTGAATTAGTTGAATTTATATTTTTAGAGGCACAAATGTAACTTCAAAACAGAGCAATAAAATGAGAAAATGTAGGCCAAATGAATTATGAACAATCAGAAATACTTTATTGATCCCCGGGGGCTTTACAATGGCTCTTATATAAACATAAAATGTGAATTATGTACATAATGCTACAATATAAACACAATATATTTAAAGAAATATAAGTAAGTAATAAGATTAAAAATAAGAAATGAGAATATGAGAAAAGAAATATGAAATATGTACAATTTAAGACATGCAATATGTAACATATAACCACAGTGCAGATAAGTAAATACAAAATGCTGAGAAGTGGGATCTATTAAGGGTGTTAAATATAAATGGTATAAATAAGAATATTTCTTGAAATGTACAATATAAATGCAGTATTAATGACAGAGCATTGTGCTGAATTGTTGCACAAATTCTTGTACAATGAGATCAGATCAAAACCTCAAAGTTAATAAGAATTAAAATAGTAATTGGAAGATCTCACGTGGTTAAATAAACTGTGAATTCCTTCAATTTCAGTGGACTACAAAGACACATGTTGGACAAAACAATACATTTATCCAACTGTTGTCCAACGGGCTGATTGATATACACAACCAAAATATTGAAATGTACTGTATAAGTACCCTTTTGAGGTATGAGCACTTAAGTTAAATGAAATGTGATCTTACGCACCACACAAGAGAATCCCATCTATCCATCCAGGCGTCTACATCCATCCATCCATCTATCCACTGATCTGGATCCAAATCTATTTGTGTGCTGAGTGATTCCCATCCACAAATATTATCTGTCAGCACTCGTGTGATTTGTTTCAGTTCATTGGATGTCAGACTAGCAGCTTGCACACTTTAATGTGATTGACACCTCACTTAAAATGTTCAAAATGATCCTGGTAGAATGAACTGAGAGGACTTAGAGGACTTAGAAGTCTAATTGTATAAACAATTTAAATATCCTTAATATAAATAATCAGGTGTGAAGGCTGAGAGACTCTCTTTAGTTTATAGCAGAACTGATGTGATACTATGGTATAGTCATCAGACCTCATGTCTTTCAGATGCATGTGAATCTGGACAGTAGTAGTGAGTTATGTGGATTGTTTGCAGATGACACAGCAGAGACCTGGTGGGAGAGGTCCATGTTGACTAAAATAGTGTGAATCACTGCTGGCAGAAGAGTCGGTGCTAATGCAATTCCCTTTCATTTCCTCTCATAAGCGCAAATCAGATCAGCGGCTCGGAGATGTAAAAGCTAATGTGTTCGGACGGTTGGTGATTTCCCCTGAACTCACCCTCCTGCTCCAGCTAACTACTACATTACTCACACCGCTTCCACTTCCCATTACGCCCCGTGTCATGTGCTCATGAATGAGTCGACTCCAGGAGATGACCTCATGTGTGGGTGCGAGTGACTATGTGAATGCTCCTTTGAGACGATTTAATTGTTCTAAGATTGACTTTTTGGTATAAACTATGACACATATGGTGTGGGCTAAATAGTGCCACGACTAATTCTGCAGCACAAGAGGCCTTAAGAGGGGAGTCTATATTAAGAGTTTGTTTCATTTAGAGGGATAATACCATCCTACCATTTCCACAAATAAATGCATTTATTGCTTGTTCTTCTTCTGCATAGATACGTGACATTGTTCTTGCCAGATTAACCTGCTCACTGGGGCAAAAATGAGCTACTGGATCCCACCTAACCCCCTTTCCTTCCACTGTCTTTGCAATGAGTACAGTTTTTCTATGCTGGAATCAGTGCCTGAATTGGACCAAAAAAAGGTGCCAGTACCCTAATTCAACAGTTGCATGACATGGTCATCACATGTGTCTTGGATATATTTATACTAGGGCTGTCAGTCGACTAAAATATTTAATTGTGATTAATCACATGGTTGCCCATGATTAATTGCACATATTTATCTGTTCAAAGTGTACCTTATAGGGAGATTTGTCAAGTATTTTATACTCTTATCAACATAGGAGTGGGCAAATATGCTTGTTTTATGTAAATATATGTATATATTTATTATTGGAAATCAATCAACAACACAAAACAATGACAGATATTGTCCAGAAACCCTCACAGGTACTGCATTTAGCATAAAAATATGCTCAAATCATAACATGTCAAACTGCAGCCCAACAGGCAACAACAGCTGTCAGTGTGTCAGTGTGCTGACTTGACTATGACTTGCCCCAAACTGCATGTGATTATCATAAAGTGGGCATGTCTGTAAAGGGGAGACTCGTGGGTACCCATAGAACCAACTTTCATTCACATATCTTGAGGTCAGAGTTCAACGGACTCCTTTGAAAATGGTCATGGGAGTTATTCTTCGCCAAAATTTAGTGCAAGTTTGGAGCGTTATTTAGCTTTAAAACTAAGCCCGCTACAACCTCCGAAAGATTGATTGCGTTAATGCGTTAAATAAATAAGTGGCGTTAAAACAAATTTGCGTTATTATCGCGTTAACTTTGACAGCCCTAATTTATATTTATATCTTGGTAATATGTCTGTCGTTCTGTGTGGAGTTTGCATATATGTTCTCCCCGTGTTAGCGTGGGTTTTCTCCGGGTTCTCTGGCTTCTTCCC
Organism: Sebastiscus albofasciatus; assembly: GCA_916701655.1. NCBI lineage: Eukaryota > Metazoa > Chordata > Actinopteri > Perciformes > Sebastidae > Sebastiscus > Sebastiscus albofasciatus. The sequence continues at coordinate 20,835 of CAKAOI010028102.1, read as the reverse complement.
ACAGTCCAAAAACATGCAGGTTATAGGTTAACTGTTGCTAACTAAATTGCCCGTAGGTGTGAATGTGAGCGTGAATGTGCGGTCAAGATCAGACTACATAACCACTTAAAAGATGTTCTCTTCTGAAGTTTGTGTTTTTTAAACAGAAAACACAGGTTTTATATTGTGTTATTTACTGAAAATGACACAATACAGCCAACAGTAGCCTATATGTAAACTTTCAGGGGATCTCCCTCCAGCCTGCTGTCACCTTATTTAGGTGTTTGTAGTAAGATGAGGAGGTATCGTATCGATGCTTTGTCGCTCGCGGCCAGTTAGGAGTCAGACTTTCCAATAGAAAACAATGCAATCAAACTGATTTTGTCTCCTACGCTTGTAATATGTATACACGCATCCCGATACATTAGACCTCTCTGCGTTGTACACATCACATTCCCTCTAGATTTATTGTTTTGTGAACCCCCAACCTTAAAGGGATTGTTTATAAGAATCAGAAATTGCTTGTTAACAGCAACACCTGTGGCTGTTAAGTCAACATCAGTCAGCGTCCTGTTGCTCGCGCTTGTGCTCGCTCTAAATAGACATGAACAAGCATCGCTCAAAACAGTGAGGCGACACACGTCACCTAAAACCACAATATCACTCTATATTTCACCTGCTTGGCAGTAATGTTAGCTGACCAGACGAAGGTCTCTCCATGAATCACTGCTGATCCTAGTGTTGGCTTCTCGTGCTTCAGCCTTCCGACCACAGCGGAGACACAGGGGAGACACCGGAGACGATAATGTTTCTCGCTGCGGAGCCCCGTCACTTCACAAGACACGGTAAACCTCTGTTGGTCTGGAGGAGCTGCAGCATTTATTTCTACACAAATGTCCACTGTACATTCACTTGATATTCTCAGAGCTACTAACTCTGCTGCAGTGTGTAGTGTGCGCGCATGCACGTGAGGTGGAGCGAAATAGCGAGAACGAGCGCGGTGTGTGAGTGAAGGCAAGCAGGCAGGCAGAGGAGCAGAGGAACAGAGTACAGCAGAGACTCCGGCCCTGGAGACCAAAGCTACGGTCTGAGTCTGAACAGCGTAGCCACATGCGAGCGCGCATGGGACACCGACCCCATAGATTTATATGTGTAAGAAGTTACAAACAGTCCCTTTAAGGTTCAAACTGCGCCAATGCTAAACAGTACACCACAAGATGTTTCTGAAAACCTGTAAAAGGAGAGAAATAGGCATCACAGTAACAGAATAATGACTCATATCTGATCAGCGCTGCCTAGTTTGACCTATTTGATCGGAGTTTGTGAGTGATTGACAGCTGCTCAGAGACTCCAGCTCGGCTCTGATTGGTTGTTTTCCTCTGGTATGTGAAATCCTGCAAATGCCATTAGGAGCACCAGAGGACACCGACCGGAGGAGGACACCAATCGGAGGAGAGGACACCGACACCAACCGGAGGACACCGACTGGAGGACACAACCGGAGGACACTGACACCGACACCGACCGGAGGAGAGGACACTGACACCGACACCGACCGGAGGAGAGGACACCGACACCGACACCGACCGGAGCACACCGACCGGAGGACACCAACACCGACACCGACCGGAGGACAACGACCGGAAGACACCGACACCGACCGGAGGACACCGAGTCACATGATTGTTTTCAGATTTATCTGTCTCATGCACTACTGTCAGGATAAAGTGACTGTTTTATAAAAAAATAACTTTACTCCATTTCTTTTCACTGCAGCTTTAAATAAAAAACTTTACTAACATAGATCAAATTGGGTCAGGGGGGTGAGTGACACTGACAGGGAACCAATGCAGAGCCCATGGTCCTGGTTCTCTTAACCTGGATGACATCATTGGTCAGGCCTGGCTGTGTAACACCGCCAGCATCCCTTCACCTCTCCACGTTTCCAAGTAGAGCTGCCAGTGGAGAGCCTCCTCATCATCATCACCCTGCTCTCTCTCTCATTGGTGACCAGAGACGCCCATCACGCTGCAGCCAGCTAGAGGGGGGTATTCTCTATCCGCGTGGTGCTCCGTCTCCGTCGGAAACGTCCGTCCTCTCCCCGGTCCTCCTCCCGGTCCTCCCGGTCCTCCATTGGACCGAGCCGCTGTCAGTCGGCTCCGTCAGCCCTCACAGTGAAACACCGTCCGCCTCTCTCCGGCTCGCTGTCTGCCTGAGACCGCCGTCATATTGGCTGCTCGGAGCAGCAGCAGAAAGACCCCCACCACGATGAAGACTTAAAGAATCACTAACCTTTTTAAAAACATGTTTGATTAGTATTTAATGTTAAAATCATCGGGATGAAACCATCAGGTATCCGGGTTCTCTCCGCGCTCCGCTCCGACACCGTGGACCCGAGGCTGGATGATGTCTGCCTGACTCTTCAGAGACTGTTTCTGCAGACAAAGAGAGCTGTTGAGTAGAGCTTCACCACCAGGCTGCAGGGTGAGATATAAGAGATCACCTCCACTAACAACACCACCACTCTATCCAGCAGGTCATGTTTAGTCTACGACACCATCTTTTAATTAAATACTTCATTTATAGGGGGACATTCGAGGGTCGCTTTTTTTTTTCTTCCCAAAGAGCTAACATGCTAAGCTAACCCCGCTAGCTAGCTGTGTTAGCCAACAGCTAACATGCTAACCCCCACTAGCTGGCTGTGTTAGCCAAAGCTAGCCGTGTTAGCCAAAGCTAGCCGTGTTAGCCAAAGCTAGCTGTGTTAGCCAACAGCTAACACTAGCTAGCCGTGTTAGCCAAAGCTAGCCGTGTTAGTCAAAAGCTGACATGCTAATCCCCGCTAGCTGGCTATGTTAGCCTAAAGCTAGCTAGCTAAAACGCTATAGAAACTCCCATTCTAGGGAAATGCTAACAGTTAGCATTTTTTGAATGCTAACAGTTAGCATTTTTTTTGACAGCTCGTAAAGCCTTGGAACCGCACGTTAGCGAAGCAGTCTTGAATTTAGCGTAAAGATTAGCTTATATATGTTGCCAACCAATAGAAGGGGGATTTTATTTGTGATTAAATATTACACATTTAACTGAAATCACCAATATGAGCCAAGCTAACGTTATCCTAACGGCTGTATATCCTAACGGCTGTATGTATCCTAACGGCTATATCTAGCTAACGTTATCCTAACGGCTGTATCCTAACGGCTGTATCTATCTAGCTACATTTAGTGGTACTGTGCTGTGTGGATGGTTAGCCTGTTAGCATGTCGGCTAACTTGGCTGGGACCAGGGCAAGGCTTATAGAAGGAGGCTAGGACACGCGTCAATTCTATAGAGGGTATTGCACATGCGCAGTAGAATCTGATCAGAAATTGAGCCAATCACAACGCAACGACCGCAGTTTCACGTACACTGCGCATGCGTTATATACCCTACATCCCAAGACCAGTAACCCAGCCTCCTTTCATAGGCCTTGGACCTGGGGAAAAGTGGGGCCTCCTGCAACCTAAAGGCCTTCCAACCATTTCTATATACCAGCTATAATAATAACGTTATACAGCTCCATAGTTGTGTGTGTGTGTGTGTCTTCTATTGACATTAAGTTAGTGGTAAAATATATCTTTAATCTGTAAAGGTAGTTAGTAACGTTATAATAAAACTTAACTATCCACGTTAATGTGTATGACAAGATCACATCATCATATTGTAATGTAGTTAACTTTAAATTTAAAGAGTTTGTCTTAAAATGCAAGTTAAGTTATGTTTTTTTCAAGTTAATTAAACTAAACTAATGTGATTAATTAGTTTACTGTCTGACTTGAATGTTCTTTAATAAATTACTGAGTGCAAACTACTAACAAAGGGGCAGAATACTTTTTTATACAAACAGTTATTGTTAATACACTGCTGAAAAACAATGAAATATTGAGTTGCAGGAATATGTTTTACTGTGCCTCTATTTTAAAGGGGCTTTCTTTAGCCAAAAATACAGTCTGTGTATGACAAGATCATATTGAAAAGAAGACAGTTTTGGTATTGTAATATACTTTAAATCTAAAGAGATTCTCTTAAAATGCAAGTTAAGGTGTGTTTTTTCAAGTTAATTGTACTAAACTAATGTGAGTTAATTAGTTTACTGTCTAACTTGAATGTTCTTTAATAAATTACTGAGTGCAAACTACTAATAAAAGGGCAGAATAATTATTATACAAACAGTATTGTTAATGCACTGCTGAAAAACAATGCAATATTGAGTTGTAGGAATATGTTTTACTGTGCCGCTATTTTAAAGGGGCTTTCTTTAGCCAAAACTACATTCTGTGGAGGAAAAAAAACTTGCATAGCATGTCTAATGAAAGTTTTAATATTCGCTGAGATTCAAATGATAGGAATAATCAGTGTGATTTATCAGTCATTTACAGACTCCGTTGTGGCTTTCTGCCATCCCCACATATCTTTGAGAATGCAAAACGCTGCAAATATCTCATTAACTCTGGTCTGGTCTGAGCAAGAGAAGGCGTCCTCCTTGTAATCTTGTCTTCTCTACAGCCCTCTCTTAGATCAGTCTGATCCCAGGAGAATGGGTGTGTTGGGCTGCCGGAGAGCAGAAAGTAGCCTAGTTCTGTTTCAGGGCGGCTTTAAATGATTGTGGACTGGATTGCACTTTTGGTGTGGTCATTGTTATCAATGGCAACAGTCGTAGAGAATTTATATAGGACGACTATAGATTTAAATAATCAATCTTGAATTAGCTGAGCAGGGTTCATTCTAGGTGAAAATCTGCTATATGAGATGCTTAGCGGTGTGTCCTGCTGTAGACATAAAATTGAACTTCATGGTTATAATGTTGCATAAATGATTAGACTAACTTCATTATAACTTTTGCAGCAAAGCACCAAAAATAGATCATGCAAGTATGTAGTGACAAATCTGATTACTACTTTACTACTATTGTCGTCTGTTTTGGATAGCTCCAAGAGTTTATTTGATGTCAAATCAGAATGGGACCAAGCTAACGAGGACACAGATTAGCTAACTAACACACTGGCAGAGTTTTCGGTTCTCTGTGGTCATTCATGGTACAACTCCTTGCATTCTGTCTCGTCAAGTTAACTTCTGAATCCTAGCCATTTATTATCATTTGACAGTGAAGCTATCTAAGGCCCTGTCTACATGTATACAGATTTTTTTTTAAAACGAATATTTTCCCCTCCATTTAAATAATAAAAAAATCTGTCAACACGACCTTTGTTTTACAAAATATCTCCGTCCTTACTGGAACACAAAAACGACTCCAAACGCTTGCCGTAATATTTAAATGTCACCACAAATGAGCTCATAAGTTAAAGGTCAATGAATTTTGTTACCACCCATCTCACTTCCTTTCCTTCGGTTTCATTACAGTCAGTTCGATGACCGTTATTATTCAGGGGGAACTGGGACTCCTGGTTGAACTGCATGACTGTCATCAACTGTCTCTTTACATGCATAAATGGCGAAAAGGAGGTCATTCAGGTTTATGTCGATCGCCCTTCTGAGTGCTCCAAACCCTCGCCATCAATTGCCCAAAAGCTCATTCAATCACCATTCGGCCTCGACATGTTTAATGTGTTTCTGCTTTGGCCTCCTGTGACTGTAACATTTTTAAAACGTAAAATAGTCCGAGCAGCACTAACAAAACATCAAAAAGCTGGTAGTCCGGAATCTTTATTGTTTCTGGTGCATGCTCATTACATAAAGCAACAATGGGCATGCGCGAAATGAGGAGAGGATGTCATCGTTTTTCAAACGCTCAGTTTTACACATCCACACACACAGTAAACAGTAAAAATCTGCACCTTAGAAGGTGTTTTCAAAAATATACATTTTTGTGACCCAAAACTCTGTTTGCATGTGGACGAGAGGCCAAAAAATATCTGTATATATGTAGACCGGGCCTAAATTTGTCAAATTGGACATGGCTAAAACAGTATAACAAATACACGTGTGTAATTCTAGTGTGATCCAGCACGTGGTGGATAGGGGTATGATAGCTAGCATGTTTTTCCTGTTCCATCATTGCCTATACTGAATGGGTTTATTGTTAAATTAAACAGTCATGGAGTAAAGTTATAGGAGTGTTTTAATCCTACTTGGGCATAATTCAAGTTTTAGAGACCCTGGCCCCTTTGTGTCTTGGTCACTGGAACTTTTCATTGTTTGTATTTTTGAGGCAATTAGCAAGCTGAGGGATAAAACACACCGACCCGGATGGAAAATCCGGCCTCTCAAGATGTAGCTGATATAATATGAGCCTCACAATTCCAGTTCATCTTGGAGGGAAGACCGCAGAGTGTGAACATGCAGTTTTAGTTCATAGATCAGTGTTTTCATGTTGGCAGTACAATTACAGAATCAAATGCTGGCAAATTTAGGTGCCGGATGATAAGACTTTGAGCTCCAACAATAACTTTGACAAATGAGAGACAGTTTGAATGTTTTTCTTCCTAAAATTGAATTTGCTGGACAAATAGTTCAAGTACATGTTGAGCCTTTAATGAAACCCTAGTCTGTCTAATTTAGGCAGTTTGAGCCTAAAGGATTTTAAAACGAATTGTCAAGACTATTAGTATGCCATTGAGCCACCAAACTGAAATCATATTTAAATAACTTGAGTAACACTTCAGTTAATATGCACCGTTGGTATTGTAGTATAGATGCACTGCTTTAGTTTTAGTTTAGCAGATTTAATTATGCTAGATGGTTTATAAAATTGTATGGGTACACACTTATAATAACAATGACTAAGAAGCGTATTGGACTTATTGGACTCGTACTTGTAAGAATATATTTTAAGAAATTTAAATCGTCACCCAGATTGTCTAGTGGCTGTAGTAAGAACTTTTGGACCGAACACTTAAAATAATTTATAACTTGAAGGAGTTTACTACTGATGGTAATTATTCACTGTTAAAAATAGGGTTTCATTATCGTTTATTTTGCAGATTATTTTTCGATTGTTTGATTTATAATCAGAAAACAATCAAAAAATCCTACAGCACAAAGGCAATGTTGTATAATAATATAATATTCAGTGTACTCTAATGTAAGACCGAAAAGAGTATCAAATCACATCAAGTATCAAATGACATTTTTTTTCCATTATCAAAATAGCTGGAGAATTAATTTTCTTTTCATTGTCTTGATTGATTAATTGACTAATTGTTGCAGCTCTAGTTAAGTTGCATTTTGAATAACATTAGCTTATTCAAGATGTACTCAGTTGGCAAGACATACTTTGTGGACAGCTGAAGTTCCATACACTGTGGATACCAACCATAACGTGAGGAAGAATAATCAGAGCCTGTGCTGTGGGCACCGTGCCAGTTGTTTTCCATACAACGGGAATGGCATAATAAAAGGTGTTGTTTACCTTGATGACGTGTTGCAGGTTTGAGTTCACCCAAACTGGTGTCAGCTCCTCTTACCTGCAGCGCTTTGTCTAACCTGTTCATGCTGACTGCTGCTTTTACTATTGCTCAGTATCCCACAGTTTTATATCACGCAGGGGTCATAGTGTACAATGATTTGACAACTTTAATATTCTCCCATAGAAAGCCTGTTGTCAGGACTTCAACGCAACCTTTTTTTTTTTTCCCTTAAATGCATTTGAAGCCCATCGTCCTCCAGCATTTTGTTCAACCAATTGTTTTATTTGTCGGTATTTAAATCAGAAATTCAATTATTTATTTGTGCATGCCAAAAAAATAGCCCATGTCATTATTTTATTTGAGTCTTCAATAACCAAAAAACGTTTTGTACTTAATAAACTTTTATTCATTGATTTATGAACATGACCAACGATTGATAACGATGATTGGTTTCCGCAAGTTTTATTACTAAAGCTCTGCGACAGCACACGTGCGTTTTTGCCAAATGTTGCAGACCTTGGAGATGAGATTCAGCATACCGTCATTATGACACTATAAGCGACGGCAACAGCAATACCAACACTCTTAAATTATTATGTAAGGAAACATACTGACATAGTTTCATGCAGAAGATGAAAATCAAATTCATATGCATCAAAAAATATTATTTGGTAATCAAATCTAGTTGTAAATAGGGCTGCACGAGTTTGAAAAAATATCTAATTGCGATTATTTGACTGATAATGCAACGGCGATATGATTTGCGATATTAGAGGGAACGATCACTTTTACATAATTATTCTAGTTTTTATTAAAATGATTTATGGTGTGATTTTTGAGGGGATCTGTGCCAAACAAAGATGTTTTATTTAGTCTGTATAATATGATGTGTAGGTCAGGACATCTCTGCAGCAGCACAATATTTCATTTAAAATGATATTTTGACACATATTTCACCTTTTAATAAATATTGCACCTCCTGCGATTTGAAAATTACGGTAGGCCATATTGTGATTTTGATATAATTGATTAATTGTGCAGCCCTAGTTGCAAAATACCTCCTAGCAACAGCTTGCAGCACTTAACAACTTGTTGAGGAGTATTCTGTGTGTGTTGCAGTTATGACATTGGCTTCATTATATTATAGCAGAGTTCAAGTTTTAAACACAGTTTTGAAACAATCATTTCAAAGCAAATTTATTGTTTATCCACCCGGTGTCCTCGTCAGCTTAAGGTGATCAGATTGGGAGTATAGTCGGTGGCTGTGGATTTTTTTGGTACTACACCTTGAGAGACTTAAAGGAAGATGTCCAACAGGCTAGACAATAAGCACAACACTTACACAGGCTTATTGTGCAGAACATGAGATAAACCACAGTGATTGAGCAGTGTTGAGTGTGAGAAGTATTCACATATTTTACTTAACTAAAAGCAGCAATACAGTGTAAAAATACTCTGTTACAAGGAAAATATATATATTAGATTATTGGATTATAATTATTGATGCATTATTGTGTTCATCACTTTAATGTTGCAGCCGGTAAAGGTGGAGCTGATTTTAATTACTTTATATACTACTGGTTAATTTCCCCCTGGGGATCAATAAAGTTTTATTGTAATCTGTGATATTGCATCATAATTTATTTGTTTTTTATTTTGTATTATTAATCTGAATCTGCAAAGTATCTAAAGCTTTAAAATAAATTTAGTGGAGTAAAAAGTACAATATTTGCCTCTGAAATGTAGTGGAGTAGAAGTATAAAGTAGCATAAAATGGAAATACTAAAGTAAAGTACAACAAAATTGTACATAAGTGCAGTACTTGAGTAAATGCACTTAGTTACATTCTACCACTGCGAATGAGTCATGTCACATTTGGTGATGTAGCTCAACTGTGTGAATAAGAAATACTTTTTCTTAGCAACAAAGGCGTAGCCGTATGTGTTGCAAACATCGATTAACTGTCAAGCGGAGAGACGTCATATTTTGTAAGTACAAAGCACGTCGATAATGGGGATGACACTGATGTCATGAGTTTGTTAGTGATAGCCTTGGAACTGCCCTCAGAAAATCAACTTAATCAGTCATGTGCTAAAGACCAGTCTGGTTTCCTGTGCACCACACTACCCTTGGCCTGTCACAGCTGACTGTGCAAATCCATAATGTCTTTATCAATGTTACGAGGCAAACTTCACTCTGTGGGCAGGGCGACATGATGCCTGGTAGTTGGATCGCTCCTTTTAGCCCAGAGGCTGACGGAAAAGAAAAGAAGTGGGAGGGAAACCAGCTGCAGAGGGTCCAACGTCCTTTGTTTTGTGCCTTTAGCTTAGTTAGTAGCACATGCAATTAATGCTGACAAGGTTAGGGATTTAAATGTTCAACAGGAACTCCCACAATTGGAGTGTATGCTCTTATAAGTACTGTATAATGTGCTGGATAAAGTAAATGTTGGATAATGTTATCAGTTACTTCAAGTAATGAATGTCCAAACGATGTTGTAATTAGGGCTGCAACTAACCATTATTTTCATTGTCGTTTAATCTGTCGATTATTTTCTCGATAATCGATAAGTTGTTTGGTTAACGAGGACTCTATGCAAGGAGAGCAAACTCTGTTGAAATTCCAAAAACCTGGGTCTTAGTGGGATAAATAACGACTAAGTCTAAAGCAACACTAGCAGCTCTTTGAGGCTGTAATCAGGCACAGTGGGGCTTTGAGCTAAATGCTTACAATGACAGTGCTAACATGCTCATGCCATGTTAACCACATTAGTTTAGCTAGCATTAGGGCTGCAACTAACGATTATTTTCATTATTGATTAATCTGTTGGTTATTTTCTCGATTAGTTGTTTGGTCTATAAAATGTCAGAAAATGGTGAAAAATGTTGATTATTGTATCCCAAAGCCCAAGATGACGTCCTCAAATGTCTTGTTTTGTCCACAACTCAAAGCTATTCAGTTTACTGTCATAGAGGATTAAAGAAACCACAAACTATTCACATTTAAGAAGCTGGAATCAGAGAATTTTGACTTTTAGGCTTTTAGGATTTTTTTATTAAAAAATTCTCAAACTGATTAATTGATTATCAAAATAGTTTCTGGTTAATTTAATAGTTGACAACACACTTATCAACATGGGAGTGGGCAAATATGATTGCTTTATGCAATTGTATGTATATATTTATTATTATAAATCAATTAACAACACAAAACAATGACATATATTGTCCAGAAACCCTCACAGGTACTGCATTTAGCATAAAAAATATGCTAAAATCATAACATGGCAAACTGCAGCCCAACAGGCAACAACAGCTGTCAGTGTATCAGTGTGCTGACTTGACTATGACTTGCCCCAAACTGCATGTGATTATCATAAAGTGAGCATGTCTGTAAAGGGGAGACTCGTGGGTACCCAGCACCCAGTTTTTCCTCGCCAAAATTTTGCGTAAGTTTGTAGCATTTTTTTTTTTTTTAAAGATTATTTTTTGGGTCTTTTTCATGCCTTTTATTGATAGTGAGAGAGTAAGTTATGAAAGGGGGAGAGAGAGGGGATGACATGCAACAAAGGGCCACAGGTCAGATTTGTACCCTGGGCCGCTGCGATAAGAACTCAGCCCTGGTACATGGGGCGCCTGCTCTACCAGGTGAGGTAGTGCGGTGCCCCGTAGCATTATTTAACCTCATTCCCGACAAGCTAGAATGACGTGGTTGGTACCAATGGATTCCTTAGGTTAGGTCTAGTTTCATATGATACCAGTATCTTCACTCTAGCTTTAAAACTGAGCCCGCTATGACCTCAGAAAGATCAATTGTGTTAATGCGTTAAAGAAATTAGTGGCGTTAAAATGAATTTGCGCTAATGCGTTACTATCTTGTTAAGTTTGACAGCCCTATTGACAACTAATCGATTAATCGCTGCAGCTCAAGTTGTGATTCATTTTAAGGAACAAATACCTAAAACATGAGTGTGAAGACTTGCAAAGTATTTGGTTTTGGATATTTTACGTATTGGAAATTTATTCAAGTATTTGCTGCAGTGATTTGGATTTAACCGTCGACACCAACATGTGTTAATAATAAATCCAGAAACGGTGTCTGAAATGGGGAAAGAAATGCTGCATTTTGGATTCCTTCAGTGTTTTGTGTTTGGCACCTGAGGTGACTTTGCTCGCTGTAAAACTTGCACCATTTCGACCACAATTTGGTGCTACTACTTCCAAATCCCTGTCAAATTCTAGCAGAGTGATAAATCAACGACATACATGAGTGTGTCTGTGCATCTGCCCTATCTGCTGCTGTTACAGGGAAAGTTTTTGGTCAGGTCTAGACTGGCTCTGTAATACAGTACATACCAGCAGATCAGCTGTGAGCAGATCCTGGGTTCATTTATAGCTGTGGCCTTGTGTCCCTGCATGTCTGCCTGGCAACTCCTAACTCTGCTGTTCCAACTACTCAAGCTCACCCACCTCTCAGACACTTTGGCCCCGTTATACTCTCACCATGTCAAATTACTAGATACACAGTAGTCTGGGGAATTTAAATGTAGGACATTCTTTATGTAGCTTGTGCCTCGGTGTTAAATGCAGGCGCCTTCTCTGTTTTGCGAGATTTCTCCACCTGAGACTTAATCATTTTTGTCTCCTGTCCTCTTCAGGTCCCAGGGGCTCCTTTTGATGAAGAAAGTGGGCAACATGTGGAGCAACCTGAAGAGCAAATGCCAGACACTCTTTCACAACAGTTCAGGACCCAGTGAAAGCAGGGTGGAGGCCGATGCCGTCCACTGTGTGGTGGATCTTGGCCAAGGAGGCACCTCAGGTGAGTCTCAGGCATCAGGAGCCTCCAGCCCGTCACGGAGCCTCCTGCCAGTGCCAATGGTTACAGCAGGACGGCGCCATCACAACTGTGTGTCAGACATCCCTCAGATAGTGGAGATTACAATCGACAAGGACACTGAGGATGTGCGTGGGGGATCAGGGGGTGTTCCCATGGCCCGGAGAGACTCCTATTCCCGCCATGCTCCATGGGGGGGCAAGAAAAAACACTCATGTTCCACCAAAACCCAGAGCTCTTTGGAGGCCGACAGGCGGTCTGGACGCTTACGGGGGAGTGGGAACCGTAGGGACAGGCGTTATGGAGTCAGCTCCATCCAGGAGATGAGCGACTCTGTATCTGGAGCACGCAGTCTGAATGCTCGGTCTTTGCGCCAGCGGCTAAGTGATACAGTAGGGCTGTGCTTACCCTTGCCCACTCGCAGACGCTCCCGCTCATCTAAGAACCCCATCACCCCCAAACGTAAGATTCACCTGACAGAGCTCATGCTGGAGACCTGCCCCTTCCCACCAGGCTCCGACCTCGCTCACAAGTGGCACTTGATCAAGCAACACACAGCACCGGTCAGCCCGCATTCCTCCACCGCCCTGCTGGATGCCTTTGACCCGGCCCACCCCTCTCCCGAGGACGAGGAGGAACGTCTGCGTGAGCGCCGCAGACTTAGCATCGAGGAAGGTGTGGACCCACCACCTAATGCACAGATCCACACCCTGGAGGCCTCAGTGCCGGGCTCCTCTCTCTACAAACTGGGACCAAAGATGGCTCCTGGCATAGGAGAGGCCTCCGGGGAAGGCCGGGCCTCAGGGGCTGGCAGCTCTGCGAGTGCTGGATCATCAGGGGCCTGTGGGCCGGTGTTGGCGGCTGCAGTGTCAGCCCAGGACTGTGACTCTGAGGAGGATTCGACCACCCTCTGTCTGCAGGCCAGGAGGCCCAAGCAGAGGCACGCCTCTGGGGACGGCCACCTGAGCAGACAGCAGCCTGGGCCCTGGAAGGTTCACACTCAGATAGACTATATCCACTGCCTGGTGCCGGACCTGTTGCAGATCACAGCTCTGCCCTGCTACTGGGGTGTGATGGACCGCTACGAAGCTGAGGCGCTGCTGGATGGACGGCCAGAGGGCACCTTCCTGCTGCGTGACTCCGCCCAGGAGGACTACCTCTTCTCCGTTAGCTTCCGCCGTTACAACCGCTCACTGCACGCCCGCATCGAGCAGTGGAACCACAACTTCAGCTTTGACGCTCACGACCCTTGTGTTTTCCACTCTTCCACCGTCACAGGACTGCTGGAGCACTACAAGGATCCCAGCGCCTGCATGTTTTTTGAACCGCTGCTTACAGCGCCTCTCCATCGGACCTTTCCCTTCGGCCTGCAGCACCTGGCACGAGCCGCCATCTGCCGCTGGACCACTTACGATGGTATAGGCTCTCTGCCGCTGCCCCCTGCCCTGCAGGACTTCCTCAAGGAGTATCACTATAAACAGAAAGTACGAGTTCGCTGGCTGGAGAGGGAACCGCCACTCAAGGTCAAATAGGGTGGGCTTCTCCATTGCCTGTACACACACTGCAGGAGGATTACAGAACTTTAAAAAATCCTCATTAGCCAATTAGAGGCTATACTGACATGGCTCTCTTTCTGGTGAGGGATGGAGTATAAATGTAACAAGCTATACAAGATTCATTCTAATCTTTGTTTTACTTACATCACAGAAAATACATATGATTATATTCAGTATAACGCTGTCTGGCAAGCACATGTTTTTGTGTTGAACAGGTTGTTTTGACAGGGAGGGAAGGCACAAATATCAGTGTCTTTTCTCTCCTGCTTTGTGCTAAATGTCTGCCTGATCCCACAACATCACCCTGCCTGTAGACCTGCCTGCATGACTCCCTTATTCATCCCAAATTGCTATTTAGGCCCACATGGCTACATTGTACAGTTCACTTTGTGCTTTCTCTATTTTTTTTTTCTTCCTTAGCTTGTCAAAGCACCTAGTGGAGCACCTTCCCAAGAGGGTTTTTAAGGTGTGTGTGGGTTGAGAGGGCATCTGGAGATGCTTTTGTTATATTGCAGTCAGAGCTTGTCCCATGGATAGAGCTACATAAAGGCACATTCTTGCCATCTCTTTGCACGCATGAGCATCAGCTAAGCCAGGGACAGATTCTGAGAGGGTCCATAGAGTTCAGGACGGCACGTCAGGGAAATGAAGTGCTTTCTAAGGACTATAGATTAGTCCTTTTAAAAAAAACAGTGGTTCCTCCTTTAGCAGTAATGGTGAATACTGTGTCCTATTTAGTGAGCAAGCTGTCAACTTTATTCCCACTGTGCGGCGTTGCTTTCAAGACAGAATATTTTCTTACAATCTGTCCCTCCTAACAATTCTTGCCATTGTTACAGTCGTCACAGCAGTCTTCATTGGCCACAGACACTATTGTGCATATATGCACACCGTTCATTTCATCCTGTATGGAGTTTAGCTCCCTAGGGTAACATTTGAGCAGTCTTGTGTCTTTGTGGAAATTGTGTTATGGCTTCATAGTGTTTAATTTTACAACCGCTTCCTTCAGTTAGTATCTTTTGGTGGCATCTGGCCTACAGAAAGCTTTGACCCCTGTGTATCCCGGTTTGTAACATTGGTGCAGATAGCTTTGGTTACAGTAAGGAACGCTAACAAGTCTTCTCAGACAAATAGAGTGCTCCAGGGATGACGTATTTTTGTAAGCCAACCAGGAAGTTGGCATCGCCCCGGTTCCCTCAACAAAAAGCCAATGGGATTTTAGTTTTTTGAGAAAATATGCTCCGTGGCAAACACACGTTTGAGATACTTACACGTTTTGTTCTGCAAGATAATCTTCACAAATGAACACCACTTTTATGATTTTTGAAATGTGAATGCAATCGGCAGAAGTAAAAAGCTAACGTTAGGCTATAAACGAACACCACCATGGTCGCATGAGTGCGAGTACAAACGAGGCTGTAAAGGCGGACGAGTCGGCGTGATGACGTTTAGTAGTCTCACTTAGCCACTTGTCAGCAACCACCTTTTTTTAAGACACGTAAAGGCTTCAAAATTCTCAAGTGGGATATTTACTGACGTCTTTTATATCGTAAATAAAACGTTAAAATCTCTTCAGCTTTTGTTAATCACCGACTTTATTTCAGGCATCACACTAAAAACCCATTCAAAAAACCCATTGACTTCCAGACGAGGGAACCGGAAGTGCTAAAATGCTAACTCATTTCCGGGTTTTAGGACTCATTCTTGCAGCACTCTATTGAGGGCACGTGTGACGAGCTCTAGGTGAAGACAAAAGATAGAAATTGTAAATGCCAGCGTCCTTTTAAACATGACGGTGCAATGATCTGTTTGTACTATTGAGGCTTGTTTGGGGATGGGCTTTGATCATAAATGGGGAGGACAGTTACTGCTGATGCTAGAAAGACTGAACAATAATCTGCTTGTTTAAATTGTAAACTCCCACGATTAGATTGCAGTACCCTTTTCCTCCTTAATTTATATTTCTTTTATGAAATCATGTTAAAATGTATTGAGCTGTTTTAATGAAGACCAATGTGTCACCAACAGGAAAGAGGTGATGTAGCCTTTTCTTGGGAGTTGATGTCCCCACTTAACAACTTATAACCATAGAGAAGTGAAGTCCCGCCCCTTCCGGTGGATCACATGGGAACTTATTTTGGAAAAAAATATGAACGGTAGTCAACGGAGAGAGACAAATATTTTTTTTATCCAGTTCGAGTTGCGCCATGAATCACACATTTGTCAATTTAAAATATAATTTTGCAAGACAAGAAAGTCTCAGTTTGTCATAGTATCATTTAGTTTTGTGTGAAACAGCTCAGTGAACTACAGCTCTTGTTTCGCACAATATACGTCACCAACACTAGCTTAGCTGTGTTCCACGCACAAATGTAACATTATCTTACCTGAATTGTTTTATCCAGCGACTCCTGGTCTTTTTATCAGCAGGGAAGCAAAAGAACGAATGAGACCCGTTGCTGGTGTGAGTACATCCCAGTAGGAAACACACAACTTCAGAGAGAGAGAGAGACGTCACTTGCGCGAGTTTTGGGTGTGTAGTCTTTCTAATTGCGTATTTTCACAGTCTGACACTTCAACAGTTTTACAACGAACTGAGACTTTCTTGACTTGCAAAATTATATTTTAAATTGACAAACATCATATGTGTGATTTCATGGTGCAATTCAAACGGGATCAAAAAATGATTTGCCTCTCATCGTTGACTGCCGTGCATATTTTTGTCAGAAATAAGGTCCCGTGGTGGTCCACCGGAAAGGACGGGACTTCACCGCTCTATAAAGTCTCAACCCCAACAAATCCCCTTGTTGCCCGGTTGCATTTATAGTCATAGTTATAGCATTGAGTGCAGGCAACTCTCGAGAGGTTGGCATATCTTTGAGAGCTTTAGTTATGTAATCTGAATGATTTTAGTAATGTTACTTGGGACAAAAAACTCGAGGTCTCGCCTAGTCACTTCTGTTTTGTTCTCATAGTGAAGAGAAAATAAGTGTAACCTATGTGCCTTTCAGAGAACCATTTATCTTGTTCCATAATCCGTTAACTTAACAGGAGGTGCTTCAACACAGTCCACACTCGGATGCCATCAAATGAGACTGAAGAGAATAATAATGAAAAGGTGCATGAGCTATAAGCTCACTTACTTATGGTGCACGCTAAAGTTTTTGTAACGGATAAAATTTCAGTGGTGCTATGTTGGTTTAAGCTATGACCGATTATTGAAATGATAAGTTGTACATTAGTTACATCTGTTGTCACTCACTAATGCATGCATTAGTTTCTCGCCACATTTTGGCCTGTATGGTAGTATTAGGTTCTTAGTGGGTCCAATGCCAGCCCTACTGTAGCATATTTCAGTGCAAGATGTCCAGCCCTCACTTGTGTAGTCTGCAACTTGACATAGAGGGCATAAAGTTAACTCTTTACAGTGAGAGTTTTAATCTAAGTTACCCATCAGTTCATCAGCAACAGTGTATATTCTAACTATTAGTAATAATAATACGCATTACCTGGCTTTTTAAATGAGATGAAATTAGTTGAACTTTTTAACAAAACAAGTGTGCACATGCCTTTTGGGAGGATGAGATGAGTGGAGACAAGCAGAGCACTTCCCTTACGGCATGTTTTCTAACAAATATAATTAACTGCAAAATATGTAGACGAAAAACCCAGCAGGTAAATGTGTAAAACTCAAAATATTAAAGCTGAAACACATGAGATCACGATCACTGGAATGCTTAAACTTCTCAAACTAGTTCATATTTTAGTGTGTGAATGTGTTATCAGCCCGCACTTATGTTAAAGGTTATTGTAGTTCTCATCAGTGAGGATGAATCATGAACAAATGTGTTTTTATTTGCCCGTGAATATCTGAGCCTGTGACCAAAGCTATGTGTAGTAGGCTAAAGCATATTAATATGCTCAGTGGTGTCAGAATTAACGCTAAATTATTAGGGATGCACCGATTTCATCGGCCGATATTCGCCTTGTTGATGCCATCGGCCTGTCAGTAAATAAGCTGACATTCGCCGATGGCAGTGGCCGATGTTTATCTGTTGTCGCATCAATTTTGCGCCGGCTAAATGTTGTTGGTTATTACAAATAAAAAAAAAAGAATATTTTTCATTCATTAAATTTGTGTGATTGATTTTGTGCTCATTCAAAGACAGTGTAATGAAATGCTGAATGACTTTAAAACAGCTCAGTTATTTCTTTTATAATTAAGATGTCTTTGTTTCCCAAGCACAAAAAAGGAATAGATCACAACAACAAAAAACAACAGTAATGGCTATCGGCCAAATTGTTATTTTAAACATCGGTATCGGCCCAGAATTTCACAATCTGTGCATCCCTATATATTATATTTCAGAATTTACAAACCAGTGAAAATTGGTTCCATACCACCGTATGTTAGACTGCTCTTCTTTAAGATATTCATAGGGGAGAACCTGGCCCCGTCAAGCTCACACACATCATTTTCACTTGTTTATCAGGCAGGAAACAAGATTTTTTTTATGCAGGTGGTAAAATATAATTGGTGTAGGTATAAGCATCAACATTTCTTATATCTCACTTAACAAATTTTTACTTTCTCTACTGCATTGTGAATTGATTTTACCGAACATTTCTTCACATAAAAGTCCCAAACATTTTCCACTGCCCTGCACTTTGTCCTCAGAAAGCTTGAATATCGCATGTGAATCACCTATTATGTGTTAAAGAGTGGCAGGAGTGAGTGTTAAGCGGAGGGGAATAAGGTTGACATTTGAGTATGTGCACTTTCATGTTTCAGGATTTTTTTTTAGCATCCACACTGTCAAATAGAAGATATCTATTTGAAAACACACATCATACTATCTCGCTCACTGTCACCTGTCTATCATGCTACTGCACAGCAATAGCATGCACCTCCTTACAGTGCCCCACCCCACTTGCAAGCACTAATCACAGGCTAATTTTACCATTTTGGGATATAAATTTACTGGGTACTAAAAGGGCCACTCTGTGTTGCCTTATGGCTGCTGTGTGGCTGAGGGAGGCCTTTTTTATTATTATATCCAACTGCTCTCTCTCCATCTGGCCACATCCCCAACATCACTGTGCTGATGTGGAGGTGACTGTGGTGCAGAGTGAACTAAGGCCCGTTTGTCCGACCCTCTCTACTCTCTACCCAGCCCTGTTAGGCTGAAGTTAACGTTGAGGAGCCAGGAGGAGGAGAGATGGAGCTGGCTCACAGAGAGCCGTGGCTTCCTGTTGTGGCAACGGCTTTGCTCACAGAGAGGGCGAGGGATTTGTTGAAGTAAATAGCACTTTAATTGTGTATTTGTGTTCGACAGTGCAGTCTGCAAGTATTAGGACAGTGGCACGTTTTTTTCGTTGTGTTGGCTCTTAACTCCACCATATTGGATTTGAAATGACCGTTGGGCTTAGTGACAACTTGAGGCTTTAATTTGCATCCATATTGAGTATGAATTTACCTCTTCTTGTACAAAGGCCCCAACTTTTAGTAACTTAACAAACTTAAAGGAACAGTGTGTAACATTTCTTGGCATCTATTAGCAGAAATTGAATATTCACAACTATGTGTTCATTAGTGTATAATAACCTGAAACGAAGAATCATTGTGATTTTGTTAGCTTAGAATGAGCCCTTCACATCTACACAGTGGGAGCGGGTCCTCTTCACGGAGTCCGCCATGTTGCTCCACCATGTTTCTACAGTAGCACAGAACAGACAAACCAAACACTGGCTCTAGAGAGAGCCTCACACATTTTTACGTTATTTGAAGTCCAACAAACTGGCAACATGAACCGCAGTGTGCAAAACCAATGGTACCGCCAGCTGCTGTCTGACTTTCATTTCTCCTTAAGTAGCGTTATTATGGTAATTTCTGCTCCCCGACAAAAGCCCCAGATCAGAGGCAAATAGGTGTTGGCTCGGCGCTCGAGCATCGTGTGTGAACTGCTCAAGGACGCTCGCCGATGCCTCGCAGACGCACTCCAGATATCTAGCATGCTAAATATCTGAACCTGTCTGGGACTCTGGCCACGAGCCACAGCCAATGAGA
The DNA here is from genome assembly GCA_916701655.1 of Sebastiscus albofasciatus. Classification (NCBI taxonomy): domain Eukaryota; kingdom Metazoa; phylum Chordata; class Actinopteri; order Perciformes; family Sebastidae; genus Sebastiscus; species Sebastiscus albofasciatus. The sequence continues at coordinate 997 of CAKAOI010028102.1, read as the reverse complement.
GCGCGAGACACGGGTTCAGGGGAGACGTGGGGGAGGAGGGGTCGCCTGTAACAATAGGAACTTATTGTATGTGTTGCATTTGCAACACGGAGCAAAGTTGTTGTTGCACCTAGAGGAATAAATAGTACAAAATGTATAGTTTGGAGACCTCGTCGGGGATTCCACCCTGTGAAAGATCTGGTAGTGTGTGACCTCCTGTCGCAGGTCAGACAGCAAGTTGTGTAGTGTGAACAGTACAGCGATCTGACGACTTTGAAAGTCAAATAGTGTGAACTTAGCTTAAGGACGGCCTCTGAGCGAGTCGGGCGGCGTTACCACAGTTTTGCACTCGGCGGCTCACGTTACCGCAGTCTCGGAAAGGGAGGAGTGAGCGGAGAGGTTGGTTGTAGTCTGCAACCAACACCACTAGATGCCACCAAATCCTACACACTGTACCTTTCAGTCATCATGTTTAGTATGTGGTTGAATATCTTTTGCAATCATTCACTGCTGAATTCTACACACATACATGAGCGGACACTTTGTCTAAGTTCTGCGGGGTCTTTATTCTGGCTTGGTAATTTTTTGCCAGCCTTGATTTAAGCAAGTAAAACATTGTCAGTTGGACTGAGGTCAGGTGATTTGGCCGGTCAAGAACATGCTGTTTTGGCCCTCATTGGTGGTCTTTTCTGTATGTTACGGATCATTGTTTGCTTGCTTTGACTAAACTTGTGGGTAAAGAGCTATGATTCCCACTCTCTACATCCAGTATGGATTTGAACACACTAAAAGCTGAGAGTTTAACCTCATAGTCTGTCGTTTCATTACCAATATGCTGCACTACAGAGCCAAAACTGAACATTTCCTCCTGTCCAAATATTTATGGACAGTACTGTTTGTGTTTTAGCTCAAAATGGCGAGACTTTGTGTGAGTGTTAAGAAAAAAGCCGGCGGTCCTGAAATATTTCACTTAAATTCTTCAGGCATTGTGTCGATGGAGTCGTATTCTGTACCATGC
>CAKAOI010028101.1:0-31391 GCA_916701655.1 Sebastiscus albofasciatus | reverse complement strand
GCGCTATTTCCTGCGACAGGAAATTGTGTCTTTGATCTAAGCCACCACACTCATCTGGTCATCGCATGCGAGGTGTCACTCCTTCCTATGGAGGAGAGGAGGAAATTTGCCATGGCCGCTGTGGCTCATACAGGATGCCCGTGTGAATGTCGAACACTCAAAGATGAAAAATAAGATTGCAAATTTTTTAATAAAGCTGGGTTCAAGAAGTGTACCTGATGATGGCGTATACAGTACTCGGGGGAAAGTAGGACAGAGTGACAGATTCATTTGTCGCACCACTTGTCGTGTGCTTGCATCATGCTTCTCCTGGCAGCAGGGGAGTCACTAATGAACACTATTGACCAAGCACAGTCTGGGATGAAGATTCACACCTGCCAGACTACCAGGGAGTGTATCCTCGGTGTGTGTGTGTCACCTACACCGGGGTCATCTTCATGTGGAGCGTCCCACATGGTCACAGATCAGTCAAACAGACACAGGAAGCTGATGATATCACGCTCACATGCGAGCATGGCATCGTGCATTTTGCTCAGCCATTTCTCACCGACATAATTCAAATGAAATTGGGATGTATGATGTGGAGATTGTTGTGATTTATATTGTGCAAACAGAAGGTGGAGGCACGCTGATCGGATCAGCCTGGTCTTGATGTGTTGTTTTGTCACAGTTAGGGTCGACTGCATCATTACTGCAGGGTGCCGCCTGGGTCTAGTCAGCGTCAGGGGGTACAGCCGTCATCATTAATAATATTAACAAGGCCTTCAAGACTATACATGCTCTTTCTCAAGGTCAGGCCTGATGCAGAGAGGAGAAATCTCAGTGTAACGAAGTGGGTAGGAGCTGTTAAAGGGGTAGTTGGGGTGTTTTGAAGTAGGGTTGTATGAGGTACTTATCCATAGTCAGTGTATTATTTACAGTAGATGACAGTCGGCACACCCCCTGTTTGGAGAAACAGACAGGAGTTACCGCACGAGAGCAAAGCAATGTACTACTGTGGACAGGGCTGGCAAAAAAACGTATTTGAGACACCTAAAAAAAAAGCAATATATCAAGTGTACGCTATATTGACAATATTTTCACCACTTTAGCTTGGCGTCAGAAAGTCCTTTCTGAAGGAGAACCAAAGCCGTTGTTTCCATCTATGCTCTCCTCAAAGCCACTAGACTCTATTGAAAAAACTGTAATTTGACCTTGGAGAAGACGGGAGTTGCTGGTCTACAGTTCTCAATAACACAAACAAACTAACTGATCGAGGCAGCAGTGGACCAGCAACTCTCGTCTTCTCCAAGTTAAAATTACTGTTTTTTTCAATGGAGTCTGGTTGCTTTGGCGTGAGTATAGATAACAGCTACGGTTCCCCAACGGAGACATAGACTGTTTAAACTGGCAAAATATTCTAAATATAGCGTACAATTGAACTGATATTGATTTTTTTAGGTGGGCCTTTCTTTTAGGTGTCAAAAATACGTTTTGCTGCTGCCCCCATCTAAAGCAGTACATTGCTTTGCTCCCGTGCGGGTACTCCTGTCTGTTTTTCCAAGCTGCACGCTGACAGTCATCTACTGTAGGTAACGACTATGGATAAGCACCTCATACAACCCCACTTCAAAACACCCAAACTATCCCTTTAAAGCAGCAGTAGTCAAGATTGGAGAAAATATGATTAAAAAAATATATCCTGACAGAAGTGCTTGAGACAGATAATCTGAAAAAAAAAATCACGTGCCTCTGTGTCCTCCAGTGTCCTCTGGTGCTCCTAATGGCATCTGCAAGATTTCACAGACCGGAAGAAACAAGCAATCAGAGCCGAGCTGGAGTCTGCCGTCTCTGGGCAGCTGTTAATCACTCACAAACTCTGATCAAACGGTCAAACTAGGCAGCGCTGATCAAATACGAATCAAAATTCTGTTACTGTAATGCCTATTTCTGAAAACATTAGAGGAGAGAGATAGGCATTACAATAATAGAATATGAAATCATATTTGATCAGCGCTGCCTAGTTTGACCGTTTGATCGGAGTTTGCGAGTGATTGACAGCTGCCTCCGTTGAATGAACAGCCAATAGGAACGTCGTCTCTCTGAAATGACCTGTGATTGGTCAAAGTCTTCCGGGACTAGATTTTTTAAAGCCTGGAAACAGAGCCATGAGGAGGTGCAGAAGTCTAGTTTTCTCTCAGAACACTTGAATTACAATATGCTGAAAGGTTATTGTAGAAATTTTGCCCAGTGATGCCAAAAACATTCTACCTACTGAAGCTTTAACTTTCACTACATGTGTGTGTAAAAAAAACTCTTTCTAACAAAATAAAGCTTCTACACTTCAGTTCTTTACATATTATATTAAACACAGGATTTGAGAACACAGAGGCGGCAGAAAATAAGAAAATCAACAGCACTCTTTTCTCAGAGTCACCCTGAGAGCACAACAGCAGGCACCTGTAGACAATCACTTCATTAAGCAGTGATTGGATGCAGGCTGCAATAAATGCTACCTCTCTGCTGAGCACACATGCAGAGCAAGTAGCTCCAGGGCAGGTGGGCTACTGTTGAGGTGACCAAGCTGCACAGAAATGGCTTATGGAGTTCATTTGGGGTAATTTTTATTTTTTTTTTTGCAGCTACTTTAAGTGTGTTGTAGAGTTTCTGTTAGTCGTCCCATTTCTTCTGACCTTAATGTCTCTTTTTCTGTGCAGGATCTTGCTGATGTGCTTAATTCAAGCAGAGCATGTATGCTGTTCATGGGCTGCACAAGGTGAGCAGAACACAAATGTGTCACTGTCATTTAATGCTGTGATTTACCAGCTGTGGATTTATACACTCTTTTTTTTGTTTCTCTTTTTACAGCTCAGAGACTAAACAGCAACACATATGTTGGCTTCTCGCATCAGGATGGTGGATTCGGTGGCAGCTATCCCCAGAGTGAACTCAGACAGGCCTCGGTTTCTCCGCGCTCAGCTCAGAGCGGCAGCTTCAATGCCGAGACTGCAGTTAGCGGTGGTTATAGCCGGGGACTTTCCAGTAGTGGCTACACACAACATGTTTCACAGCCAGATAAGAGTGTCTATGCTTCAGTCGGGTCGGTGCAGAGCAGCTCGGTGTCAAAACCTACCAAGTGGCGAAAGGTGACTCCGGTGAATGCACAAAAGATGCCAAAAAAGCAGTTATTTGGTCTTTCTACTTCTATTGCTAGTGGAAGTTCTGTGAGTAGGTACAATGAGAAGAGAATTCAGCAGGGTACGCCAAGTACTGGCAAATATCTGTCCAGCAGTTCTGCATCTCTTCAGAGTCCTTATAGGGAAAGCTACTCCTTCAACTCGGCCTCCCATCAGTCGGCAGCACAGAAAGCTCCAACTCCCTCGATGTCTTCCAGCCTGTTTGGTGCAGGTGCTCCTCCGTCACATGGAAGACCTGCACAGACGAGAACATCATCCAGTGCCCTTGCTAGAAGAGTGTCTTCACGTCGTAGCTCTGTAGCATCTAAACCTTCCAGTTTCTCCTCTCACCAAAATGAGTGGACTGGAAATGACCCCAGCCAGACTCAGGCTGGAAAACCGTACACAAGCAAACTGTTTTCTGTGAATGCAGGAAATGCCCAAGGGAGCTACAAGCCTACTTCCACGTCCCACATGACCTCAAGCCGCAAAAGCCAATCTGTTCTAGTGTCCGACAAACCCAGTGCTCCGGCCGGCTTCAAGCCGAGCCGTCTACAGACGTCCACGAGCTACACCTCTGTGGAGCAGATCCCCAGCAGTACAGGTACGGGCACCTCTGGTCAGCGCTTCGCCCCAACCAGAACCCATAACATCCCTCAACGCTATGGTGGCTACGCGATCAGACGGCTGAAAGAACCTGACCAGAAAGAAGGGAGTTTCAGGAAGCCCCAGCAGGCTTACGTGGCTCCCCAGCGGCTGGCTCCCCAGCAGGCCTACGTGGCTCCCCAGCAGGCCTACGTGGCTCCCCAGCGGCCAGCTGCATCTTACAAGCCACAGGCCCAGAGACTTCATCCGGAGACCAAATGGAGGAGGATCCGGCTACGTCCGGTACAGTAGCAGGTGAGTACTTGCTTATTTCTTGCTGTTCTATATGCTTAAGCCTGGTTTCTAATTAATCATCTTCTTCTATAGGTGCAGCAGGTGTCCTTGGATGAATAATTAGTATTTTGAAATAAAAGGTATTCAATTTACATCTCGTTTGTCTTGACTTGACCACCTCCCTCAGGAAAAAGTACTTTACTTCAAGTTTATTTTATGAAGTATACTTGAATAGAGTTCAAGTATATCAATGTAGTATGCTTGTAAGTGTACTACTTCAACACTTATTTGGCATAAATTTATCCACTTTTTTGTGTATAAAAATGTACATTTAGTGTAAGAATAGTATAACTATAGTACAAGTGAATAGGTATACTGTTAGTTTACTAGCTATATACTTGTAGACCACTTTTTAGTTTATGAAAGTACACTTTAAAGTACTCAGTAAACTAGTTTAATAGTTTTTATAATGCAAGTACACTTGTATATACGTGCAGCCCACGTTTTTAGTTTATAAAAATATACTTTAACTTATAGTACTTAGCCAATGATTTGTGTATTACATAAAGAGACTTGCTCCTTTTTGATATTTGACTTGATGATTTATAGTGATTAAAAACGGATTACATTTTGCTAATATAGAAAGTTATTGAAGTAAATTATTACAAAACATCCATTTACAGACTCTCACACACTTTAATAGGCTACTAAGCAGCAATAAGCATGACTATAAGCCAAGTTGACCTTTCTGTAAGCCTATAAGGCAAGTATATCTCTATCAAAAGATTAAGTACAAGTATAAGCCAAGTATACTTATGTTAAGTATATAAAAGGTAAACTGAAAGTCTACTCTTATTTTAAGTTTAAAAGATGTATACTAATGGCACACTTGAATAAATGTATTTTTGGTGAGGGCTAGCTGTGTGGTTCTGGTAAATACCAAAGCATATTGCTATGATGTAGGTTTGGTGCCATCTAGTGTGTAAAAGATGTGTTGCAAACAATGCTTCCTCTAACAAAATGCCTTATCGGCAATCCTTTAAAAATACTAGGTCTCAGCAATTTACAGTTTAAATGTTGCCTCAATTTTAAAATGCAAAGTTTTTCACTTTGGTAAACAAATGCAGGGAAAACCACTACAGCTTGCTGACTGTGCAGCTTGTTAATTACTGTAATTTGAGGTGATTAAATGCAAATAAGGCTTGCTTTTGAATATGAATTATTGTGTAGTGGTGGGAAAACGCCAAGTACAAAGACCTACATCAAACAAGAATTGGCAAAAACTGTTGCCTGTCTGCAAAAATGATGCTCAGAGCCAACTGGTAACACTTAGGGCTACAACTAAAGGTTAATTTTCATGGTTGACTACAGTCAATTATATTCTCAGTAATTTGTTCTAAAGTTCAGTGTTTCTCAAAGCCCAAGATGTCCTCATGTCTGTGTCCACAACTCAAATATTCAGTTTACTGTCATAGAAGTGTAAAAAAAACCAAAATATTCACCTTAAACTGAAATTAGAATTTTGTACTTAAATTACTTATTGACTATCAAAATAGTTGACAATTAATAATAGACACATTGCAGCTCTTAAAAAAAAAAAAAAAAATGTTCCTTTATGAGAAACTGTGTTTAAACGACGATCTTAAACCTGCAGTATATTTGTCATCATGTGGCAAAAAATTCCATAATAACCTTTCAGCATATTGTAATTCAAGTGTTCTGAGATAACTAGACTCCTGCACCTCCTCATGGCTCTGTTTTCAGGCTTTAAAAAAGCCCATGGCGGAAGACTTTGACCAATCACGTCATTTCAGAGAGAGAGAGGGAGAGCGTTCCTATTGGCTGTTCATTCAACGGAGGCCGCTGTCTATCACTTGAGCCCCGATCAAACTAGGCAGCGCTGATCAAATATGAATCAATATTCTGTTACTGTAATGCCTATTTCTCTCCTCAAATGTTTCCAGAAACATCTTGTAGTGTACTGTTTAGCTGTAAAATGAGAACGTTTGCTCCGGCTGGTGGGCGGTGCTTGGTATTTCCTCAACTGATCTCAACATGACTGCCGGGTCACAAAGCCTAGTTTGACTGTTTGATGGGAGTTTGCGAGTGATTGACAGCTGTTCAGAGATGGCAAGGCTCCAGATCAGCTCTGATTGGTTGTTTTCTTCCGGTCTGTGAAATCTTGCAGATGCCATTTGGAGCACTGGAGGACACAGAGGCACATGATTTTTTTTTTTTTTTCAGATTAACTGCCTCATGCACTACTGTCAGGATATAGTGACCGTTTTATAAAACTAACTTTTTAAAACCATATTTGCTCCATTTCAACCCACTGCAGCTTTAAAACACAACAGTGCTGGGGCTTTTTAAGGCTCAACGGAAATATTTAGCCCTCAAGCATGCAGTTTCTTGCTCTGCAACCTTAGTTTCCATGTGTTCAATTTGGTGAAATACTATTGATTTTATCTCAAACAACTCAACAAATTGTGATAGTGATAAAGAAAAATGCAAAAAGTTATATGTTGACATCTCACCAAAATAAAATTAAAAATAAATTTAAAAGACAACAGATTAAAATGCAACATGATAGAAAACTGATGGATCATAGAGAATATTAGGGCAATACAAAAAATGTAATAAGCCTGATACAGGAAATGAAATTATTGAGGAAGTCAGTGCGGTTAGCAACAGGAAGAGTGTAAATATTTATAAGGGCGATAAACTGACGAGAGAGGGAGTGAAAAGAAGATCTGTGTGTGTTTATCAGAGGCCAGATGTCTATATTTAAGAGGAACTGAGTTAATGGTGACTCTTTCAGAGACCCTCCCAATCCAGAGCGTATTTTATACTATTACTGAACATCAGTAATACATGCTGTTAAATGGGGAATTTACAATTATACAGAGATTTAATATTTTTCATGAAAGATCTGATTAAATGCTCAGTTTTACTGCTCGAGATGCCGAAACAACTGAGCCTGGTTTTATAGAAATATTTGTACAGCAAACCTATGACTTGATTCTGATTTTAATAACACAAATATGTCCCTAACCCAAATTAATAATCCAAATTACTTTTCAAATGAGTCTAAACTATTAGTTTAGATGTAGATTGCCTATTGTGCAAATGACTCACTAATACGACTCAGCACTTTACACATTTAAATTGGGCCAGTTTTTCAGGTATGATGTAAATTGAACCCTGTTGGGTTTTTTTTTAATTATAAGTGGACCATAGTGTGAACTAATTACCTCCAGGACAGGAGAGAACTACTGCAAACACAATCAAAGCAGCTTGAAAGCAACTATATGTGTTTTTAATCCCCGTTCGTGATGTTATTTCCGGGAAATATGCAGTCAGAGTGGGACGATCTTTCACATCTGTGGTGCTTTTCCCCCCTCCTCTTTTTCATCTTGTCATCCTTAAGTATACACACCCTCACAAATATGCAAACAACTGACTGCAGATCTGTCTCTCTTGACCATATTACGTAATGCACCGTCTGAATGCTTAAATCCTTAGCTTAGCTCTAACCTTAACTCTAAAACCAAGTCTTAACCCTCAAATGACTTTTTTAAAAAGCAAGGAAAGGCCAAAATGTCCTCATCTTCCAAAAATGTCTTCTCCAAGGAATCCCCTCCCAAAGATTTTTATTTTTTTTCTGGCAACATGCATTGAAAATACTGTATAGTCAAGTCAAGTTGAAAACAAAGCAATCACTGTCACGCTATCACACTGTAAATGTCTAAACCTGCTACATGTTCTCCAGCTCCAAAGGTACAATTGAGTCTTAGGAAATATGTAGGCGTACAGGAAGGTTTACATTCAGCAGGGCACAAAACCCAGGGCCAATTCTGACGATTGTTTGCCTTAAGAATATTTTACAATATCTGTCACCCTTTAAACAGTGCACACATCTCTTAAAGCGACAGCTAAAGCACATTTTGGAAAATACGATTATTCGGTTTCTTGCCAAGTTAGATGAGGAGACTGATTCCACTCTCATATCTGAGAGAGGAGCTGGGAGAGTCAGTTTAGCTTCACGGAAAGGCTAGAAACAAGGGAAAAAGCTAGTCTGGCTCTGTTCAAAGGTACTATACTTAAAAAAAATAATCTTTTTTTACATAAAACAGTAAAATGTTTGTAGATGTACAGATATTTGCAGTAATTTAATTTAATTTAAAAATTAATTGACCTTTAAGATTACATTAATATTGTTTTTTTAATGTTAGTTTATTGTGATATTTTAATTTTAATTTTACAATAAATGTGAGGTTATATTTTACACATTTTTTCTGTGCATGATAATGAAGAGATCAATAGTCATTCAAAGTGTTTTTTCCTTAAAATGTTTAGTCATTAATCATGGAGTTAAAGGGACTCAATGTTAGAATCAGAAATTGCTTAACAGTGACACGTGGCCATAAAGTTAAAGACAGTCAGTGTCCTGTTGCTCGCGTTTGTGCTCGCACTATGTAGATGCGAGCGAGCATCAGTCAAAACAGTGAGGAAAACCTGTTACATGTTCTCAGGCCTCAAAGGTACAACTGAGTCTTAGGAAATATGTAGGTGCACAGGAACATTTACATTCAGCAGTGCTCAAACCCAGGGTCAATTCTGACAATTGTCAAAATCCCTTAAAGCAATAGTTAAAGCAAATTTTGGGAAATACGATTATTCGGTTTCTTGTCAAGTTAGATGAGAAGGCTGATTCCACTCTCATATCTGAGAAAGGAGCCAGGAGAATCAGTTTAGCTTAACAGAAAGACTAGAAACAGGGGACATAGCTCTGTTTGAAGTTACTTTACTTAAAAAAAAAAAAAAAAATACAGGAAATGTTCTGTATTATTATTATTATTATTATTATTTTTACAGTTTTTCCCTTTTTTCCATAAAACAATTAGATGTTTGTAGATTTACAGATATTTGCAGTAATTTAATTAATTAATTAAAAAAATATATTTAAAATGTATTCAAGAACGAGGGTTCTGTAATTTATCAATACAATGTTCACATTATTTTTGTAAAATAATTAGTGAACTGATCGTCATAACGTTTTTTTTGTGAACAAATATAATTAATGAAACATTATTTAAAAGTTTTCTGAATCTGCTATTTTGTTTTACAGAATATGATTTTACAGGGCAAACATTTCCAGAAGAATTAAATGTTCAGACAAAGGCTGTGATAAATAATACAAAATAATAATTTAACTAGTAATAATAATGGTCCAAAATGATGTAAAACTGCATAGTTTTAAGTCAAAAACCTTCAAATTCTCTTGGGGGGAGGACCCCCCAAACCCAATATCTCCTAGTATCTTTTATTCAGTGTAGAAATTGAGAATGTGTCTCTTTATTGTGCTGTATAATATGTAGGAGCATCCTGACTGGGACGCTGCTCCTAAAACCTGAATGAAGAGCTCAACACCTCAGCTCTGCATGCATACCTGCCTGTCTGGCTGCCTGCTGTTGATTCCAGCCTATAGACATCCTATAATATATTATAGTGATGCTGTAGGCTACAAACACAGAAAGCACTATCAACACTAGCAAGTATTAACACTACAAACACACCACTTTAACCCTATAATATTCCAGTGTGAATATTATTGGAGTATTATAGGTCTACTATAGAAGATGCATAGCCCAAGTGTATATCAATACAATCACAACTGATTATGACTGACGCAATTTAAAGGTCCCATATTGTGCTCATTTTCAGGTTCATACTTGTATTTTGTGTTTCTATTTGAACACATTTACATGCTGTAATGTTCAAAAAAAACTTTATTTTCCTCATACTGTCTGCATGAATAGGCCTGTATTTACCCTCTGTCTGAAACGCTCCGTTTTAGCACATTTTGACGGAATTTATTGTCAAGATGTTTATTGTCAAGATGTTTATTGTCACGCCGGTTGTACAGGTACAAACGTGTGAAATACTTTTTGCCGGGAAGCTCCATTAAAATAATAAATTATATTACATTTACATTTTAATTACATTTACATTACAATTATAAAAGGAAATACTTTATACAAGGGCATATTAACAACATATACAGGCATATTAAGAACATATGTATTAAGAATATATACAGTATATACAGTATAGGATATATTTTTGTGAAGAATTGACATTGCATTGCAACAGAATTGCGTTGCTAGGCAACAGCTTGGGTCCATGTGTACTTCCTGTCCTCCGATGTCATTCACACACACTGCAACCACGAAATAAACTGGGACAAATTTAGAATGTTTACGTTTAAAATTGTATCAAGAGTCTAAATATTGTATATTTGTGACATCACGAATGGGCAGAAATCATGTCAGCTTGTTTCAAATGCAGAGTTTCTGAATACGGACTGTGTGTATTTTCCTGTGGATTGAGTGTTTCGATACTTTCACAGTATTTATATAGGACTTAAGCCTGCTTTATAATAAAAAAACGTGAAAATCTCACTTTTTATAATATGGGACCTTTAACATGCTTTAAAGAAATAATGAATAATTAGGAATAAGTTGGAAGAGATTGCTGATACAGGCTGATACACACACCAACATGTGAATAAGGGGAGTACTGGCACTTGTTTTTTGTCCACTTCAAGTATACAGTACTGTGTGTAAGGTCTGTGTAAACTTCTGAGCAGATTCACTGACAAAGAATGTTGCAAGAGTTCACACCCACACAGTCTGAATACCTTTCACTGCACGGTGGACGTGATATAGGTAGTATGTCCATTTGCACATGGACACGCCACAAAACAACTTCCTTTAGCCCACAACCAAAGCCTGAACATCTACAGTAGGCCTTTCTTCTGTATAAATAAAGATACATCTGACATATCTCTGTCTCTGTTTCTTTCGGTATTTTTTCTTTCTAGACTTTATAGAAAAGCACCTTCTTCCTCCTGAGCCCACCGGGTGTCTAGCAAGTTACACACACAGCAGGATTTCCGGTATCACTTTTCAAAATAAAACACTTATTGACTTTAAATAACCAGGCATCAGCTCCACAATAGTAAAATTGTGTGCAAATTATTGCCACCAAAGCTCAGCAATAAATTGTTTTTAATTTATGTTTTATCACATTTTAGTTGTTTGACTGTTTTTTTTTTTTAATGTGTATAGGTATTGGCCTTCAGTACATTTCATTATCCTTGTGTGTTTAATGTGTTCTGTTTTTATTGCAAAGCACTTTATAACTTTTGACATTTTAATTATTTTTTTTACTTTAATTTTCCAAACTCAAATTTTTTTAGTAGCCTACTATTATTATTATTATTATATTTATTATTATTATTATCATTAATAATAATTAATAATAATAATAATAATGTATGTTTTTTATTGGTTTAATTTATTTTATCATTATCAATTTGTATTATTTAATTCTAATCTGCATGTGTTTATCCACATGGCATATTATTTTGTATATACAGTATTTCATTGCTATGAACTTGCACATTATGAAAATACATACATACTATATGTATATACACCTATGTATGTATATATGTCTGTATACACATATAGGTATGTTTTCAGCACTTATGACTTAATAGAGTTAATGTTATTTACACTAGTTTCTTTCTATTTTCTATTTTAAAACTTGTAATGGGATGATCTTGCAGAAGAGTCTTTTATTTGTGATGGTAAACCCACTTGATTTCCGGCTGTGTTTGAACGTCGTTACGTAACTTGACGTTGTCTTTTTCCTTCATTTCACAGAGCAAGATTCAATCTGTTGAATATTTGTGTCGGAGGGCGGAGGAGGAGGAGGAAGAGGTCTTTACAGCTGCGGACACTGAAGGAAACAACTAGAGGCAACAAGGTGGGTCCATTTATATAGTCAGTAAACATGTCAGCTGTGAAAGTGATGCGCACTAAGGTTTAATAAGTTCCGCCTGTCTGTTTCAGGCTGAGGCAGAAACTTTAGTGACCTGCCTCTCGGTCCTCCAGTCACAGACCTTTACAGACCTTTACAGTAGCATACAGGCGATAGACGGGTAAATGGATAGGACTCGGTTCAGTGAAGCCAGATGGAGTCAGTCTGATGGGTTGATGGTTTGATATTCAGCTCACAGACAGCAGCATGTTCTTTCCAGAGACAGAGACAGAAAAGAAAGGGGCACTAAATTAAGGAGGGGCCACCTTTTATCCTGCGGTCAAGTTCAACTTAAAGGTACAATATTCAAATATTTCCTTAAAAAACTATGTAGAGATACTTATGCCCCTGGTGGTGTCTGTTTCCGCAGAGACCCTGCCCACTGCCTGTATTTTCTCTTTTATTCTTACTTTGCTTTACTCTGATGGTACGTGTCGACAGGCTCCATGCTTTCCACGCTCCCCATTCATTGTCTATGTAAGCAGCTGCGTAATGCATTCTGGTAGCGTGGCGACGCGACTCGCCGCCTCTCGAAACTCCAGAGAATCTTTTAAAATAAACGTTGTCGATCCAAAATAAAGACAGATTCATCAACTGCACGGCTTATTTCTCGCCTCGAATGTTTTCAGAAACACATTTCGGTGAACTATTTTCGTGAAATAAGAGAAGAAAGTTTCCAAACGAGCCTCCATACTGGTCCCGGTTTGAAAGCAGGGAGCAGCAGCCAACGGAGGGAAAGCATTCGTCCAATCAGGTAGTGACAGCCTTGTGTCTAGTGACAGCCCACCAAGCGTCCAATGTTGGGAAGCGTCCCGTCCCCTTGTGATAAAAATGCCCTTGTGGACACGTACCTTGGGCTTCTGGGCTTTATGCCCCAAGTGGGGGTGTAACCTCTAGCCAATAACAGTGCACAGGGTGTGCAACCAGTGTCCAAAATTAACTTTTTCACTCACCAGCCAAGGGGACTGGTAGAAAAAAAAAACACCAGCAAAGCAAATATCTTACCTGCCAAAATAATAAATTGTCTTTTTTGTGTCACACATACATTTGTTTCAGTACATTGCATTGGAATAATAAGTTATTATGTTGAATACAAACTTAGAGAAGAGGCCAGAGCACAAAATAATCTAAATATATTGACGGTATATTGATTCAAGCCTGAAAACTAGGCTTCGGTGGTATCTATTTTTTCCATACCTTCTTGACATTTCACCAGGTATGGGCTACTATATACGGTATATGATGGTATTTGTGTAAAAAAGAAAGGAAAGAAAAGCTGAGCAAAGCATAGGACGGAAGCAGCGCACCTGAAATTACACCAAAACGTGTTACAGACTCTCAGTGTAACCGTGGTACAAACGTGTACACGTCTTTGTTGCGGATAGCCTTCTGAGATTAACTCGCCAAACGGAAAATCTACCCGCATTTGGCACCTGACGGGTGTTAATTTCGGACTCTGTGTGCAGCCCGTTCAGGTGGTCAATTGTCGCTGCTTTGTCACGCCTCTCGGCTTCTGATACGGAAGTACAAGTCCCCCTTTAGCTCTGTTAGCTGCAAAGCGGCCGTATTTCACATACTACATTCCGCATTTTCAACATACACACATAAACACGGAAAAAAAAGTTTTGAAATTTGTGTTTGATGGATTATTTCTCTGTTGTTACAATGCTAATTGGCATTGTATTTAACATAGTTGGAAAGCCAACACAAATTTCAAAACTTTTTTTTTACGAGTTTATTATACCTTAAAATTTCACCCATTCCTGTTTCACCAGTTATACCGCTTATACTACTGCTTGTCCTCCAAACAATGGTTTTCATCAGTCAGTCAGACAAAACAGGAAAGGAGGAAGGATTGCAGCCATTTTTTTTCTACATAATTGATGTTGGTTACTTTTAGCTAACTATTTCAACTTTTAATCCAGAACTTTTTTGACCTTCTTGTACCATATTCTTGAATTTTTTTCTGAACATCTTTAATGGTTCTAATGACCATAGGGTTTATGCTGTTTACCTCTTCTGTTATTTTCTCCCATACTTGGTGTGGTGTCGCTGTTGCATCCGCAAGTTTTTCTCTTCTGTGAAGTGTCTTATTTCACCCATGACGCATTGTGTGACGGGCTAAAGTCAGTCTTACATTAGTCACTAATAGGGAAGCGTTATGTTAAGTCTGACTTAGTTACATTGAAGACAAAAACTAGGTCTATTTTTATGCAACTGGCCCCTGATCTCACTTGGTATCACTAGATAATGATAGATAATGAATCCTTAATGGAGACCTGAATATTGGTATCAGTAAAAAAAGAATAACTCCAAAGCTATGAAGCTTGTAAATTCACTGGACATCTATGAACATACCCACCATGTAAATGAAGCCACTCATCAGCATGGTAACATTCAAGACTTAGTTATAACAACATGGCAAACAGACTAACTGAGCTGACGTTGTGGATGTTAACACTTCAAAATCTTCTCTGCAGGATCCCAGTGTGCATCGCTCAGCTACTGTCCGTTATGGCGACCATTGTGATGGAGAGAATCGGCCGAGTGTTCATCAGCCTGCAGCAGATCCGGGAGGTTCCCCGGATGCTGACCGAGGCCGCGCCCTCCATGCCCGGCACCGTGAGAGACACCGAGGTTCCCTCCTACTTCAGGGAGCGCCAGGTCTGCACCGGCTACCGGCCGCTCAATCAAAACTGGCGCTACTACTTCCTGTCTTTATTCCAGCGCCACAACGAGACCATCAACATCTGGACTCACCTGCTGGCCTTTTTAGTTATTCTGGTTAAATTACTGCAACTCGCCGAGACCGTGGACTTTGTCAGCGATCCTCATTCGTGGCCTCTATTGATCCTCGTCCTGTCCTCCTTGACCTACTCGGCATTCAGCGCTGTGGCTCACCTGCTGGGTAGCAAGTCTGAGCTGTGTCACTTTATCTTCTACTTTCTGGACTATGTCGGGGTGGCGCAGTATCAGTACGGCAGCGCCATAGCTCACTTTTACTACGCCGTGGACGAGAGCTTGCACAGACGCGTGCATGGGATCTTCATGCCCGTGGCCGCCTACCTCAGCTGCCAATCGTGCCTGGGATGCTGCTACGGCAAGTACTGCAGCCACAGCCTGCCGTCGTCGGTGCGTAAGGTGTGTCAGGTGGTGCCTTCGGCGCTCTCCTACATGTGGGACAGCAGTCCCGTGGCTCAAAGACTCCTGTCATGGTCTACAGCCGGCGACGACCCGGCCGTCATCTATCACTTTGGCCAGGTGGCTTTCTTTCTCAGCTGCTCCTTCTTCTTCACCTGCCCTCTTCTAGAACGCTGCTTCCCCGGGCGGTGCGATTTCGTGGGACAGGGTCATCAGTTGTTCCACGTTTTTCTATCCTGCTGCACGCTGTGTCAGATCCACGCCTCCCACCTCGACTACGTGGGCCGCAGGGAGCTGTATACGCGTCTGCACGGGAGCGGCGACGCGGCTCTCTTCGTGGGACTGTACGTCGTCACTTTGGTCGTATGCACGCTGATTGCTGCCTTCATGCTGAGGAAAGCTAAACAAGTACTGGATTTGGAAGCCAAGTCCAAATAATATATTAGCTGTCGTAGGAAGTATATGCAAAAGCATTCATGTGCCTTCACCTTCCAGACTTAACTGCTTGATAGAAAGGGAACTAATTATACCGTATGCTGCTGGCTTTAAGCAGCATAACATAAATAGCTGTTGAAATTTGAACGGTTCACTGGAAGTGGTAGATTATAAGAAGGATACAGAATAATATTAGGAGTCAGTATTTTGGTACTAATTTGTAGTAGTATTTGTGGAAGCATTCACAGTATCATAATGTTCATTTATATCAGCAAAGGCTGGTTCTTTTTCTCTAAATCACAATCACTGCCTGTACCGTATATGACCATTTATAAGATCACTACAGATAATGATGGATGACATGCTGTCAGATTTGTTAAATTGTCCGGTTGTTGGGATTTTTTATCTTTTATCCTACTACACTGGGATAATATGTGGAATAGCATCTTAAATGCGCAAATATTTATTTTATATATTTTGAAAGTCACTGACTGATTCATGCTGTATGCCTATTTTCACCCCAAACTAAAGGATATTTGTTTTTAAGTGATAATTATGGAAATGGTTTAGCCCTCTGAGACCCAGAATAGACCCATTTTTATCTCTTTTAGGGGGGTACAGAGGGGTCTTTAGGGAGAGATAGCAGTTCAACAGTAGATGTCACATAGAAGTGGTGTACATCATCTGAAAGATTAATCTGAGATGCAGCTCAGCACTGTCTGGCAAGTGCTTCTAGTCATGAATCAGAAACAAACATGAATTAATGAATTAATTAATTATTCAAAATGGCCATGTCAGTTTTTCCTCACCAAAATTTAGCCCAACTTTTGCCCAACTTTGGAGCGTTATTTAACCTCCTTCCCGACAAGCTAGCAAGACATGGTTGATACCAATGCATTCCTAGATTCCTTAGGTTTTCTAGTTTCATATGATATCAGTACCTTCACTCTAGCTCTAAAACTACTAATACTGTTCACTGATCATTTCTTGTGGCGACATTTTTCCTAGGCAAAAAAATCAACTTTATAATTGAACTTCTACACTATAAAGTAGTAATATATATTTTTTTAGATCTACAATTTGACAGTGTAATAACAATGTTACATGCGGGGCCTGTCATTGTGCCTTAAGAGACAATTGTTTGCACATTTTATGTAAACTTTAGCAGAAAGTAGGTAGGTGCTTATTGAGTATGACCTTGTGATTGTTACTGTTCTCAACGTCACAGACGCATTTTGTTGTTGTTGTTGTACTAGCCCCAAGTTCCCTTTAATAGCACTTTTACGTATATTGATCCACTGCCTTTAGACTGTATTTAAGAAAGCTGCATATTTTTTATGAGGGATCTAATATATAACCAAGTCTTAACAATGGATATGTGTTATTTTAGACATGCAGCATACATGACTGTTTTGTATCATGTATGTTAGGATGTCAGTAATCACTGTATTGTGTCTTATTGGAAATCTTGATTGTGCCTTTTTGAGGGAAAAGTGAATGTTGGGGGTTACACGAGTGTACTAATTACAGATAAAGGTACCAGGATAATGTATGGGAGATCAGAATGCCTACTACTGATGTGAAGAGAATGGGATTGAGTTAAACAAACATCTCTTGGGGACAGAGCTGGTCTGGAGGCAGAAATAATATTTTTTATGAAAGCACAATTTTTCTCATATCCTCCTTGAGTTTCATGTCGAGCTGCAACTAACGATTATTTTCACTGAGGATTATTTTCTCAATTAATCACTTAGTTGTTTAGTTGTTAGAGTTTCTCAAAGCCCTCAAATGTCTTGTTTTGTCCACAACTCACAGATATTCAGTTTACTGTCATAGAGGAGTAAAGAAACCAGAAAATATTCACATTTAAAAGCTGGAATCAGAGAATTTTTACTTTTTTTTTTCTTAAAAAGTTACTCAAACCGATTAATCGATTATCGAAATAGCTGACAACTAATCAATTAATCATTACTACTGTCAACTAACCAAACAAGCAACTAATCGGTTCAGCTGTAGTGTATTTTTAAGAGTCTTCGTAAGCTGGAATCAGAGATTTTTCACGTTTTCCTTAAAAAATGACTCAAACCGATAAATCGATTAATCACTGCAGCTCTAAGTATCATACAGTAGAACAAGTGACTATGTAATATACTGTATGAATAGTATATACAGTATATATAGTGTACAGGAATCTATTGCAGAGTTAAATATATAGATACAGAAATACAAATAAATACAGATAACTGGAAGTTATAATGATTCAAGGGACAATGAGCCCTAGTGGTGGCAGCAGTGGTATTGCAGTAATGGAAAGCAAATTAAATATTTCTATATCAGATGCTTTAACCAGTATATAGCTATAACCATAGATTGAACTTAACATACAACATTTTTTTTCTTTCTACAGATTAGTTTTTAACAGTAATGCAGGTGAAAGCGCAGACTGTCTTTAGGATTTACTTAGGGCTGCAACTAACGATTACTTTCATTGTTGATTATTTTCTCGATTAATTGATTATTGTTTGGTCTATAAAATGGTGATGGAGCCCAAGATTACACCTTAAAATGTCTTAAAGTGATGAGCTGGAATCAGTGAATTTTTACTTTTTTTTTTTTTACTTAAAAAATGACTCAAACCATTTAATCGATTATCAAATTAATTAATAGTTGACAACTAATCGTTTAATCATTGCAGCTCTAGTTTCACGTGTGCAACGCTGACTAATGATCGGGTGATCAAATTTTCTTGTCACTATACCTTTACCGTGAGCAACTCAAATATATCAAACATGTCTGAAAATCACTGAGAGGTTCCAGATGAATGGGGAGAAGTATTTATCAGGGGCGTGTTGACCTTTGCACACTGTGCAAGAACAGTATGTATATGTTATCTTCATTGTTATCGTTAATATACGGTATATAATGTACATGTAGCCTATACCTCCAAGCCAATACAATATAGTGTAGATTACCAAACTGTATTTTCAAGTAACGTGATGTAATGTTATACGCCCTGCCTCCGATTAATGTTTGATTAACTGCAACTCCGATTGGGAATTGAGTTCTACCTTATTGTGCCTGTTGATATATATTGATATGAAACTACCTGTCGCAGATTTATCTTTCTCAATGCACTTTTATTTTCTCAACATTATGTAAAACCTGTATGTTTTTCTTGCTCTTGCCAAATGAAATTAATGTCAACCGAAACCAATGGCCTCCTGCTTGTGATATCCCCGATCCACCTGCTGTGTAGATATATACATCTTTTATGGTTCCCCCTTTTTACTGCCAGAAAAAAACAACAGCAGCTCATGTATTATTGTGGTATTATTGCAACCACTGTAATTTCACTCAAAAAAACAAAAAAATACTTTAACATCATGACATTTTAAAAACTAAATTCTTATTTTTTTGAGCACATACTGTATGTGCTAATGCAGCCAAGTACTGTAATCTTTCTTTATGGAAGAAGTCTTGATGCGAAACAGATGGCGTGCCAAATCTGATGGCTGCTTCTCGATGGATGTCTCTCCATGGTTTAATTGGTCTCCATAGCAACCTGTTAAACAGTGTTCCTCTTAGCAGGGCCTCAGCTGTTATTTACATACTGTAAGGATACACTGTGTGTTGGTAATGTGTAAGACCAGCACAAAGTGAATCTGTGCCTTATTGTACTGAGTCAACATAAAAAGTACACCAAGAAACTGAGTTGGCACTATATATGGAAGGGAAGCACATCCTCTGTAATGGAAGAAAATATATTTTAAAAAACATTATGATACAATTAAAAATGTCCTTAACCTTCTACATATTACCAATTAGGTGACCCACCGCCATGAATATGTAACATCCATTAGACAGAAGCAGTAAAAGAAAGGGATGTCGTGGTGGCACCTCAGTCCATGTAGGAAAGGTGTGTGATGTGGAGACTACTTGCCTGGTTGGCTATACCCACTTGGAGTTACTTGTTTGTCTGCATTTGTGAACATAAGTCTGCTGTATGTTCCAATTAATGTCTTGTGGCCCTCTCACATTTCCTAGCCTGACTCCCTGTGTGAATTGACAGTGATGCCGGGCTGTACCCTTTTGTAGAGCCCAACTTAAAGGACCGGTCCATCTGCGTTTTTTACATCTTTTTTTAAAGTGGAAACGCCCACTCAGCAAAAATCTGTGACGTAGGTTAAGAATAATGTGAACGCTAGCTGGCTGTGCTAAGTTTGGAAATAACTGAAAGGGTTTTTCGGGGAATTTCTTTGAAGTGGTGGTGTATGTATACTCCCGTGTACTGCAAGGTAAAATTACTGCTTTTGTGAATGTAGCCTGGTGGCTTTGAAGAGAGTAATGTAACGAGGTAAAGCAGCTAAAGACGGGAGCTGCAGAAAAGCGTATTTTAGCCAGCTAAAAGAAAATCTGTGTGCTGATATATTTACAGTATTTTCACTGCTTCACCTCGCCGTCAGACAGTCCTTTTCCGACGGGGAACTGAAGCTGTTATATCACTCTCTTCAAAGCCACCAGACTACATTCACAAAAACAGTAATTTTACCTCACAGAAAACAAGAGAGTTGCTGGTCTACTGCTGCCTCGATCGGTCAGTTTGTTTGGATCTGAACTAATGTGGCGTCCACACAGCAGCACATTGCTCAGCTTCAGTGCCAGTACTCCTGTCTGCTTCTCCAAACTGGCAGCATGCCGACATCTAAGTTACTGTATATAATACATTGATCCTATGGATGTGTATATATACAGTATATGTAGCAACCTACATCAGGTCACGTGGGAAAAGGTTTTTTAGAAGGGCTTGGGAAAATAGCATTTTGATGCTAAAACATACGTACTTTGACCAAAATTTGAATGTTTGGATTTGAATACATGAGGAACACCACCAAGTGTTTTGGATCACTGACTGCACCTTTAAGCAATTGCAAAAATGTTTTGCTTTCGTTTGTATCCATATAACAGTTGGTGTGTTGGTCCAGTCCAGTTCTTTTGCAGATACTAGAGAAAGGAGAGATGATGTGACACTTTTCATGATGCATTTATTGTGCATTATTACTCCTTTCAAAAGGGAGAGCTGTGAGCCCAGCTGCAGCTTCTCTGCCTGGCTGTATACTGGGTGAAGCTGTGGCTGTGGATTTGGTTTTTGTTTGGATTACAGCTGCATTTGTGGTCACATCCATGATGCATGGGGATATGGCTATGGTAGCTGTGGGCTGCTGTCATAACAATACATAATACAGCTCTATCTTTTTCTATAGATCAGGAGGAGCGCAATATTGTGAAGGAACACAAAAGTATTGTGAGGTAATGCTAAACTTATCCCCCCAAAAAAGAGCGTTCTATTACAAATGACAATTCTTATATCATAATGTTGAGTTGAATATATCATGTTTTTGTTGGATGCAAAGGAGCAGATTAAAAAGTGAAAGCAAAAAAACATTAATTTGGAGTTAACACTATTTACAATAATAAAAGATCTCTGGATGTCTCCTTTATCAGAATCAGGATTGTGTTTTTCTCAGCTGGATCTGGCTCAAAGCAGTAAACCTGCTGCCCCCCAGTGGTCAGGAACGTATTGAACTCACAATAGCCAAAGGGCAAGACGACAAGGACCCTCCAGATGCTGTTTATCAAATCCAACCAGCATGCTGACGCGTGAGACGGCTGCAGGGTGGCTGTCTGTTTACACTGTGTTCACACCCGCAGGTTTGTCATACAACAAACAGCTGAGCTGCTGTTTATATGTGTGAAGTGTGAACATCCAAACCATTCTGCTTACAGTGTTGTGCGTTTAAGCTTGCTTAGTACTTGTTACTTTCGTGTTTTCCTATTCTATTGACCTCTGGTAAGATCCCTTTTGTTACCAGTTTGTTAATAGACTTTGATTATATTGCAGTGTGTGCATTATTGTGCTTCTATAATAGAAGATCATCAGCTCACTAGTTCATTGTCTGGGTTGCGGCTGTGGTTGTTAAATGAATGTTTTGAATTGATAAATACATTTACATATGTTTTGTCCCTCTCTAGTCACTATGATTGTGTTTAATGTGGCCAAACTCAGGTTTATAATTTGGCTTTTATTACCAGACTCCTTTCAAGTAAACTGTCTCATTTCATGAAGTTAAGTTGCTTACTCATCCACAACATTTCAACAATTTCTCCCTGATCTTAAAAAAAACTGTAACATTTCAGGAGATCCATTATCAGAAATGGAATATAATATTAATAACTGTTTTCATTAGTGTATAATCACTTGAAACTAAGAATCGTTATGTTTTCGTTGGTTTACAATGAAGGTTGTGGCTAGAATGTAACCCGAAAATTGCAAAAACTCTTGCAAGACTAGCTGCCTGATGACCTATTCTAACCTTAACCATCTCGTGAGCGTTTCCCAAATTGTGGGTTACCTTCTAGACACAACCTAGAATGAGCCCGTCATATCTACATAGGGAGCAGGACCTCTTCACGGAGTCTGCCATGTTGCTCTGCCATGTAGCCCAGAATGGACAAACCAAACACTGGCTCTAGGAAGAGCCTTTTGTGTTTTTACGTCACCTGAAAGCCACCGTAGGTCTCCGACTTGCTTGTGCAACTGCGGTAACTTGAGTTACAAAACCATGGTATCACCAACCGCCGTCTGACTTCCATTGCTCCTAAAGTAGTGTTATTATGGTAAGGATGACCTCTGAGCGAGGCGAATGGCGTTACCATGGTTTTACACTCGGTGGCTCAGGTTAACACAGTCTTGGAAAGGGAGGAGTGAGTGGAGGGGTTTCAGTTGGTTGCAATCTGCAACCACACCACTAGATGTCCCCAAATCCTACACACTGTACCTTTAACAGTTTCGCGTTTATTTTTTCTTGTTTAATTTCTCCCAATCTCAATATCCACATTTGACTCTTTGTTATATTCTGTAAGCATTTGCTGCTGTAACAACCAATTTTTAGGGTCATCATAGGGGCATGGTTCCTTACTATGGTTGCACCATCTATTATATAAAGACACACACCGGGCGGGCGGGAGGGTAGGTGGATGGGTCCAACAAACACAAGGCTTTCATCCAGGAGACCACTGTTCCTGTCCCGTGTGTTACGTTACAATCAGCTGGTCTTTTATGTCCCCTGTTGACAACAATCAGTCTCATTTTCACTGTACAAATATAGCAGTTTTAAGCCCAACCATGTTGTTTTTTCCTTAACTTAACTTTAGTGGTTTTATTGCCTGACCATAAGCAAGTGTTTTTCTTTACTTCACAACATCAAGCACGTGTTTCCTGTGCCCAAAAAGAGTGATGCCAAGGGGTCTGACAAAGCGTCATTATTTGATGAATTGGGATGGGAACTCGTTGCATATCCTTACCCTGACACTGAAGACTTTTTCTATTCCCTGACTAAATTCCATTGAGAGATCTTACTTGCTTCTCAGATGACAAATTGAAAATAAATTTCTGCTTCCCCCATGTGTAGATGAATTTATAGGTATTTGAGATAAACACATCAGCAGTGAGACCTGGTTTATTTCCTCACGCCATGAGCAGAGTTGGCTTTCTCCTTCCTGCAGTGCTAAACCTCAGAGGGGATATTGTTCACCTCACTCAGATATATTGACCCTGCTGGCTGGCTCTGCAGGCCGGTTCCAGTCTTACTGTGTACTGGTGTGTACTGGTCCATCCTGCACGGCTCAGTTACTCACTTAAAACCCTGAATCAGCTGAATTATGGCACTGTTGGACTCTCTCCCACATTCCTGCTGTCTGACTCACAATAGAAGGGGCCAGCCTGTTTCCCTTGTGATAAATCCCAAATTACATTTCATCACTGCTCATTAGACTTAATGGGGCTCAAAATACTTTATAGCAAGCAACCCAAACTGGTCTCACAAGAAGGCATATAAATAGCAGACATTACACGGACATTCTGCGTGTCATGAGGATGCATTTTAGGCTTTTCGTGTGTCATTTGTATGGCACGCAACAAAACTATATTAACGTTAACAGCAAAAAACTTTTAGTTAGGTTTAGGAAAAACGTCATGGTTGGGCTTAAAATAAGTATGTAAACTAAGTAAAATACATATGGAAACAACGTAACATAAGTAAAGAAAACACTACAGATGTCACTAAAGTTGTGTTTTTGTTGGACCCATCCACCTCCTCACCCACTCGCCATAAGCGGTCTTTCTCGCTTTTTATTCTAATATCTACATTATACATTTATGCAGATTTTTTTACATTGCAGTCAGTACAGACTACATGGGGTACAAATGACACGCCAAAAGCAAAAAAAGGCGTTCTTATTGCATGCGTCATTCATACATTTTTTTTACAGACATTCATTGTCCCTCGATGATAAGACACGATGATTTCCCTGACTAGCACCACCATGAGGTTGACATTTTTAGTTAATAGTGTCATGTCTTGACAACTATTGGATGGATGGCCATGACATTTGGCAGAGATCTCCATGGTGCCTATAGACTATGAATCCCAGCGACTTAAGTTGAAACATCTCAACATCTAATGGATGGATTGGCATGATCTACAGACAATCATGGATGATTTATCAAGTCTTTCGTGATCCTCTGACTTTTTCTCTAGCACCACCATGTGGTTGAATTTGTGGTTTTTCGGGAAATGTCTCTTGAACTATTGGATGGATTGCCTTAAAAGTTGGTACAGACATTCATGTCATTGGAACAATGGCCAAGGATCAGGGAGAAGAAAACACTGAATTTGTCAAAAAAAGAAACCTATTAACTGTGAATGTTGATGATGAAAAAAACACATAATACAGAGAATTGTATTAAAAGTTCTTAAAAATAACAGGAAAACTCATCGATACAACATTCATAGGAAAAAATCTGCTCAAAATTCTTCAAAATCACTTGTTTTACACAAACTTCCTGCAGTTGTTGTGTTCACTATTTGGGTAATTTGTACAGTTTATCAGTTGTTCTGTGCTGTTATTGTTATGCATTGAATATGTATGAAATATCCATGAAATATGTCACTTAGTCAGGGGGTCTACTCAATGATAGAAAAGGGGTCCTTTAAACCTGCAATAGGCAAAATATGTTTGGCATCATATGGGCAAAAATGTCATAATAACCTTTCAGCATATTGTAATTCAAGTGTTCTGAGAGATAACTATATTACTGCACCTCCTCATGGCTCTGTTTTAAAAAACAATCTAGCCTGTGATGGGAGACTTTGACCAATCACAGGTTATTTCAGAGAGAGCGTTTCTGTTGAGCGTTCCTATTGGCTGTGCTCTAGCTGGTGGGCGGTGCTTGGTATTTCCTCAACTGATCTCAACATGGCTGCCAGGTCACAAACTTTCTCATTTTACAGCAAAACCATGCACTACAAGATGTTTCTGGAAACATTTGAGGCGAGAAATGACAGTAACAGAATATTAATTCATATTTGATCACCACTGCCAGGATATAGTGACCGTTTTATGTAAATAACTTTTTTTTAATCATATTTGCTCCATTTCTACCACTGCAGCTTTAAGGAAAAGGGTGGAACCACTGATATCGGCTACATTACACCAATAACTTTCACTATACATAGCCCGTAGGCATATGACTGTTTTTGAAACATTAGCTCATTTTTGCCCCAGGGCCTTAAACAGGTTACTGCATGTTTGCTTCTTATAACACTGCGAGGCAGATGTGACCATATAAGTACAAATGTTTTGTGACTTCTTAGTTTCTTCTTCTTCTTTGGTGTTTATTGGCGGTTGGCAAACCATCTTAGAGGTGCATTTTTAGAGGTGCATTACCGCCACCATCTAGACTGGAGTGTGGAACAGGAGATTGTGCAGAAACAGAATAAAAATATAAAAGTTAATAAATAAATAAAAATAAATAAATAAAATAATAATTATAATAAAATAATAATAATAATAATGAGGAAAACTCTAGATTAGTTTAACTAAATCAGTTTCTCTAAAAAACTGAATAATTTCACAGTATATATGTTATCTGCTGTATTCCCCAAGAGACCTGACAATGAAAAGTCCTGATGTTTTGCCTTCCTTAGTGACTGTAAAAGGTGATTCCTCTGGATACTGTAATTCTTGCAGTGTATCAGTACATGTTCAACAGTTTCTGGTTGATTACAATATGTGCATTTCCCAGTTAATGTTTTTGTCACATCCGACTTTGTATGGTTTTCTCTTGTTTTGAAAAATGTATGTCAGCTAACATTACTGCCAAGCAGGTGAAATATAGAGTGATATTGTGGTTTTAGCTGACGTGTGTCGCCTTACTGTTTTGAGCAATGCTCGTTCATGCCTGTTTAGAGCGAGCAAGCACGAGTCCGACGCTGACTTTCGTTGACTTAACAACCATAGGTGTTGCTGTTAACAAGCATTTCTGATTCTTACAAAGAGTCCCTTTAATCATATTTGCTCCATTTCTACCCCTGCAGCTTTAAGGAAAAGGGTTGGGAACCACTGATATCGGCTACACCAATAACTTTCAACATACATGGCCCATAGGCATGTGACTGTTTTAGAAACATGTGAATTAGCTCATTTTTGCCCCAGGGCCTCAAACAGGTTACTGCATATTTGCTTCTTATTGTATTTGACT
Source organism: Sebastiscus albofasciatus (assembly GCA_916701655.1). Taxonomy (NCBI): domain Eukaryota; kingdom Metazoa; phylum Chordata; class Actinopteri; order Perciformes; family Sebastidae; genus Sebastiscus; species Sebastiscus albofasciatus. The sequence goes on along the minus strand of CAKAOI010028101.1, from coordinate 5,294 downwards.
CCCAAAACCTAATACTGCGAGGCAGATGTGACCAAGTGGTTTCATGCAAGTACAAATGTTTTTGTCACATCAGACTTTGTACGGTTTTGTCTTGTTTTGAAAATGTTTATGTATATGTTTATGTTTATTTATTTTGCACAATTTCAGACTATACAACATACCAAAAACATAAATGATTAATATACAGTGCAGGAAGAGGCAAAAAACCCACTGGGCTTATCTGAAGCCTCCACCTAGAGACAAGATTAATATAAAGAAATAATACGACTACATAATAGTGATAACAAAACAATTAGGACAATACATATATAATAACAACAGTAACAATACAGTAAATATATCAAAAAAGACAAGTGTGTGTGTGTTGCGTGGAAGTGTATGGTTAGTGTTATTGAGGAGGATATTGATTTAAATATCTATAAAGACATCTTCAAACAACATTGTGAGTGGGAAAAAAGAAAAAAACATAAAAACAGATACATGGACAACATGGTGGAAAAGCAATTACAAGACAGCAAAAAACACCGACACCGGCACCCGGTCAGGGAGGCGATAACGTGTCTCGCTGTGGAGCTCTATCACCGACCCGCTTTTCCTGCTCAGCCTCCGGAAAGGGAGACACCGGAGGCTGAGCAGGAAAAGCCAGCAGTGATTCATGGAGAGACCTTTGTCTGGTCAGCTAACATTACTGCCAAGCAGGTAGAATATAGAGTGATATTGTGGCTTTAGCTGACGTGTGTCGCCTCACTGTTTTGAGCGATGCTCGTTCAGGTATATTTAGAGCGCTCAAGCCCAACGCTGACTTTCATTGACTTAACGGCCACTAGTGTCGCTGTTAACAAGCATTTCTTAAAGTTACAAATAGTCCCTTTAAGCGACTTTTGAAACATTTGACAGATGAACAGTTTATTGATAGATATGAAAAGCTACTCCATAATTTGGTTCCCCTAAATCTCATCAAAAATTGACCTCTACTAGTGAGGAATTTAGGAGGATGAAGATCTAGAGATTGACGAGTTGAGTAAGAATGGATGTATGTCTTTTATTTTGAAAACACTGATAAACTTCCTGTAGCTTTACGTCGGTAACGGTTGAGCTTGACGCAGAAACCGAGAGGAAGCTAACTGAGCAGCAGATACTCTAAAGGAGGAGAAGGACCTGCAACAACATGGGGATCAAACTGTACTACACCACCGTTACTCCCTCACGGACGGTGAGTCGAGTGGCTGTAATTTAACAAACTTAACGTCATGTTTGTTGTTGTGTGTTGAGCTCTCCGGTGGCAGCAGCTAAAGCTAACAATGCTCCGTCCAGCAGACCCACCCAGCAGCCAGCAGCTCTCAGTCCACCAGTGGATCCGCTTCCTCCTCACTAACACTAACACAGCAGCGGGCCTCTGCTAGTTTATATCATTATTATTGTACCGTGAGCGTTAAAAGGTTCTAGGCTTAATGAAGATGGAAGTTAGCAGCTGTAAATGTGACAAAACTAAACATAAAGGACGTGGAGAGACGAGCCAGGAGGCATGAGTCCACCTCGTTGCCGTGATCTTGGTGTTTTTATCGAGCATGTTTGGCTAAGGTTAGCTATTTTTGCAGATATTTCTTTACAAAATATGGACTTTATTGTTATTATTATCCTAAACAGTAGCACTGTCATTGTACAGTACAGTATAACACTGTCATTGTGTCATGTCGGTACATAAGGCTGTAAAGTGTAACGACCATATGTATCCACTTCCTGTATACGCCAAACTTAATGTAAAAATCTGTCACTTTAAGGCTGCCTTGGTTATGGCGACTATACATTGTAATGTTAAGGCCTTTTTATAATCAATATGCATTCATCACTTTTGCTTACATCAAATGCACAAAACCACTGGTTCCAAAGGAATTTCATAATTTGTAAGTGGCACACGATACGATACAACTTTATTGTCAGTTTGCACTGAAATCCATTTTGCATCCACAGGCAGCTCAGTTTGAGAAAAAGTACACATACAGTAGACATACTGTTAACATAGTCAGACAGACAAGTAAGACCCATCAGACAAAAAACAAAACACATCACCATTATTCATACATAACCCATTACAAAATGACCATCCGTCCTCTGGATTTACATGTCTTTAACAGCACATCCATTATTATTTAGCAACAAGATGGACTGATGGACAAAAGTGTTATTCAGCCTGATGCAGGTTAAATGTAGGGACTCTGAATCGCCTCTTGGAGGGCAGAAGTTGATATTCCCCATTTAAAACATGTAAGGGATCAGAAGAGATGCTGTTGGCAAGTCTGAGCGTACTCTTGTTGTGAGCTGCCTGAAAGGAGGCTGTCACAGGTTGGCCAATGATCTTCGCGCAGATTTTGATTTGGCTATAAAGTTTAGTTTTAAGGTTTACAGATATACTACTGAGCCAGGCTGTGCTGCAGTACAACAGGACAATCTGAATCACTGAACTGGAAAATAGAAAAATAATCTGGCTCCAAAGGATCTGAGTCTGTGAAGAAAGTAAATGCGCTGCTGTATCTTCTTACAAGTAAATTCAATGTGAGGGTTGACACATGACACTCAACCTTCTTTTTTCCAGTTACTGTAAGCAAGCATGAGAACTAGTACTAAAATCTGAAAAGAAACTTAAATAAGAGCTGCCTGGTAGTTTATATGTGAACCGAATTGACCAGTAGACCTTTTAATACAGGAAAAGTCAGACGTTAATATTCTTTGACGTAATTGTTAGTTGAAAAGCAGGATAATATTTTGTATAGTTTGACTTTGTACTGGAAGCTTTGCTCCATATTTCCTTAGAATATATTAGGATGAATCGATTAGAACAGGTTGACATCCAGACGATCTGCAGACATCAATAACGTTGTAAAAACACAACATCCTTTGTAGGAATATTTTTTGAAAGTATGAAAACAGTGTAAGGCAAAGCACAGAGCCAAACATCTGGTACCTATTAGGTGAGGAATTCATCATGTAGTAAAAAAAAAAAAGAAGTTTTGTGACGTGCACTAGCTTTTAACCCTCTCATGTGCAGTAATGCTGCTAGATAACCAGGTTTGCTGATGAAGCCTTTCAGAGGAAGATTTTGATTGCTAACATGCAGCTAACGCCAAGTCTACTGGCTTCAACACTTGATGCACAACCATATTATTCTCTCATTTTATCCTTTCATTTCTCTCTCATTTTTCATATAAACAGAGATCCAAAGGTTTAAATAATTTGAGATGAGATAAAGAAAGTCAGTTTAATCTTTTAATGTATATGTAGTAGCCATTTGTCAGAAAAATCTAAATAAATCAAAGGGCCAGTGACGCACCATGGGTATGTGGTATACGCAGGCAAAAGAGTCCATTGTCCATGCGTGTTTCTTATGATTGATTTATCTAAATCATAGCTGTCACTACCTCTCTTGCCCTAGTAAAAAAAAAACATAACAGCCACAAAAACCACAGCATGTCACAAAAAAAACAATAGTATTGCGCCATACACAGTCATAAAAAAGTCAAAGCACAGTATGTTACAGAAAGTCACAGCATAGCATGTCACAAAAAGAAAAAAACAACGTTCAGTATGTCACAAAAATTCATAGTACAGCATGTCACAAAAACCCCCCACTGCATATTATGTCATAAAAAGTTAAAAAAATCTCAGCCAGCCACCCAGGTGCATGCTGGTCCTCTTCCCGCCTACCTACATATGTAACCGCGGGTGCCTACAGTGTTACCCAATTCATAAACAAAACAGCATACTAATTACACAAAAAACTTAATATACTAAACAAGAAAAATGTTAAACTAAACAAATAACTAGAAAAAGAAAGCACTATAAAAATTGAATCTAAATAAAGTAAACATCTAGAATATTAAATCAAGCAAATACTACTTATTATTAGTAAAACAACAAATAAAAACTAACAATAAATAAATGGCTCCTTCAGTATGTGTGTATATGTAATATTGAACATATTTTTGTTTATTTCACAAGCTCATCCCTCCAATTCCAAAATAAAAACATGCCCAAGAAACAAGAATATATCGCATTAAAATATAAATCCCTTTTTGTTATTCACTTTTCTATTGATTTTTGTGTTAAAGTAAACTTTGAAATTTGTTCTCTCGGTTAATACATCTTATGAATTGTTCTGCAATGGTATCCCGCAGCATTTCTAGGTTTTCCTCTCTATACCACTCAGTTGGACCAGACATAAATATCTTAATTGAAAGTCATATTTCAAATGTAATTGCTCCCTTTGAGAATCTTCAGTTTTAGTTACTTTGTCAACTTCTATAACTTTGTTCTTCACACGATTTAGAGAAGCTTTTAACTGCCGATCTGTAAAAGCAACTCTCCTTACAACACTGTTCTTGCAACAACTATGCCAGCTTGTTTCCTGTTAGCGCTGTGCTTGGGTGTGGTCACTCTTTCGAAACTCCCCTCCCAACTTCCTCAGTCGCCCAAAAAGATAGCAGAGCGTTCACGGGGTCTATTAATCATCAAACCAGGAGCCAGATAAAGCCACTGCTTTTTAAAGGCACAACCTCAAAAAGTACTTCCTATCACAGCACTATGCCTTGAAAAATGCCTAAATGTCCCTGTCCTTGAGGAGAAATAGTATTACAAGGTTTATTTTGAACAAAGTTGTTTGATGGCCCTCGTCTGCTTGTTATTTATCATGCTGACTAACAGCATGCCGGCCAGTATGTGTAAATTGCTGTTGGGTGCTGTTGTTTTTCCAGGTAAAGTCTCAACAGGCAGAAATGATGCGAATCCTTGAAAGTAAAAGCATCCAGTACGAGCTCATCGACATCTCTGTGGGGGTGGAGGTACGCGACGAAATGAGAAACAAAGCAGGGAAGCCCGCTGCAGTCCCTCCCCAGCTCTTCAATGAAGACCAGTACTGTGGGGTGAGGAAAGCACACACACACTTTGCACACATTATTTAAAAAAAACTCTACAGCAGTGCAGTCGTATGATAATTTAAGATAGCATTTAGGGCTGCGCAATTAATCGAATATTAATCGCGATCAAAATGTTGGCTTCCCACAATGAAATGAACATGATCGACTGCAGTATTGACATTTAAAATGCGTCTTCTGCTCATAGAAAATGCTTCCTAAACTAACAGCCAGCCACCTGGCAAATGTGTTTATGATTAAAGTAAGAGCATAAAATTGTTTATCTAGCTCTTATTGTTGCTAATTTTACTCTCAAAGTGCACCAGATTAAAGAATTTAACTTTTCATATTGCAATATATATATGTGTATATATATATATGTATGTA
>CAKAOI010028100.1:22903-93918 GCA_916701655.1 Sebastiscus albofasciatus | reverse complement strand
TATACTCACGCTTATGCAACCGTGGTGTGGTTGTTTATATATCCTAATGTTAGGTTTTTTTTACTTCTGGCGATTGCATTGACGCTTCAAAAATCATAAAAGTGGTGTTCTTTCGTGAAGATTATCTAGCTGAACAAAACGTGCAAGTATCATAAACGTCTGTTTTGCCACAGAGTTTATTTTCTGCAATAATCCAAAATCCGATGGAAAAATCCCATTGGCTTTTTGTCGAGGGAACCACTGTGATGATAACTTCCGGACTGGCTTACAAAAATATGTTCTCCCTACAGCACTCTATAAAACCTTTTTGCTAATCCAACATCAGAATAGTCAGCAGAGATGTGAGGCTTTTGATTTTTTATGTTCGTGTCTGTCTTTATGAATAAAACAAAATAAGGAATAGAACAAAACAAACACTTAGTTGTCATTTTCAGATGTTCTCAGAGCTGCATGTGACATGTGTAAGTCTGCTGACAGAGTCAAATCACATCAGTATAACAGTCAGTGAGTCACCGTCTCTTCAGCAGACCGGAGCTGGGAGGTCGGTTAAATGTTGTGTATGAAAACATCAGCGTCTCCTTCCCGCTCTCGGGCGTCTTGTTGATCCTCCACACACAGCTTTATCTCATGCCAGTTACTGTGTGTGTACAGTGTGTAGCAGTTTGAAAAAACTGGATAGGCTGTGAGAAAGAGAGCCGGCGGATGGATGGAGATAAATCGTGTGCTGACTTTACATAAGACACTTGCCTCCACATCGCTCTTTCCCTCTGTATCACCCTCTGAAAGGGGTCCCTGACCTCTCAAAGCCATTCTGCTGCATTGCACCGAAATCCATCCTGTTGGGCAACACTTTCATTTTGATGGGTTAAACGCACATCAAAAACACATTTTTGCTGTTTTAATAGAATATCCTCTCATCTTAAAAGCGGAGGAAGAACAACAGGCTCTTTGAACTCCTCCACTAAAGCCCATACCAGTGGAAACCTGAACCACCAACACCTGTCTGTTTAAGGTCCATTAGCCCCACACACATGAACTGTCCAGCCATGTCCTCTGTTGTGAAGTGCCACTGCAATCCTCAGATTTAATCTAAAGCTCCTTATCCCAGGTCTTGACTTTCCCACGCCTCGTGCTGTTGTCATGTGTTCATCCAGGCATTGCTGTGACAGACTGTACGAGTCGAGTAGAGGGATTACTGTGAATTTAGATGTCAAAGAAGCATTCCCTTTGAGGAAGGTAGTGTGATATCTGGAGAATGTGTGGGTGGGTGTGTTGTTGAAGCAACAAAGCATGAAAGTCACCTGTGAGCCCACATCATCACTGCTGCTTTTCCCCAGTTTAGGACAGAGAGGAGCAGCTATGGGAGCCTCAGCTCAGGCTGGCAGTACGCTTGAAACCAAATCTCTTTTGGTGTGTCATCAGACTGCTGTCACAAACAACACTGCAAGATATCAGTGTTCTTATTGTAACTCCAGGTCTGTTTATTTAATGGTTTCCACACTAGCTGAAAGAACTTGGAAGTCACAGCAGGGGTATGCATAACTCTCAAAACAAGAAATAAGCACACTACAATAGCTTTACAATTAAGCTATTGAACTAGTACGAATATAATCTAAAAATACATCAAAGAGGATGCATGTGCTTAAAATCTGTTAGCCAGTCTGCACACTGACTAAACAAACTCAGCTGACTCTTCTTGGTCACAAACTGGCTGTGTTGCCTGTATGAAATGACAAATTTGATTTCATTAGTAAAAACTACTTGTCTTAGTCTGTGTGACTGCGAGGTTTCTTGTTGCTAAATTCAGAGACTAATAGCCTAATGGAATTAGCAACTCAATGGTAGCTCTTCTTTCTTCTTTCCTCTTCATGGAAACTGCCAACAAGTCTGTACTCCTGTTTTTAGCAGATTATTCATAAAATCTGAAGGGAGGGGAGAAAGGGCGAAGGAGAAAGTAAAGGCGTGGCCTTCATTGTTCAGTGACTGAACCTTGTATGACTTTTGATTGGTCAAAAAAAGGAGAAGAAGAAGCTCTAGTAGAATGAGGACTAATAGATTTGAACTTAAATTTAAAACTTAAACTTAGGTCTATACATTTTTATTTTGTCTGTAATTTTCCCTTATAATTGCATTGCATCTTTTGATTAAATTGTTTTGTTTTAATTTTGTACTTTAATTGTTCTACCCTGTGTGTGAGGCACTTTTAGATTTTGCTGTATTTTAAAGTGTGCTATATAAATAAAATAGATTATTATCATCTATTATTTGTGTCAGAAAAGCAGGTAGAAATGCAAGAGAACTTAACGAAATGCAGGTTACTGCCTAGGCCCTCTGTGACTCCTTCCCCCTCTCCCTACCTTTCTCTCTGGGTATATTAACCTATCTCTGACCCATATAATGGTTCCTCCCTCTGCAGCATTTACATGTCAGCTCAGCCTAATGGTCTCCATGCTTCTGTTTCCTGGAACAGACAGCAGGAGAGCAGAGGAGACAGGGTGTATAAAAAAGTTGTGTTTTTTAGTTGTCACCTTCTCTGTAATGCTCATTATTGAGTCCGGTCCTCTACCAAGAAGAAGAAGCAGCTAGTGGACGTTTCTTACCAGTAGTTTGTCAAACAAAAGCCAAACTGAAGGGTCTTCTTTCTTCTCTCCCTCAGGCATATTGGTTAGATTACCAAAACATGTCTAACAGAGTAAAGAACTCTTTGCTTAACAGTATTAACTCTGCTTATTAATTCTGTTTGATGATATTAATTAATAACCCTCATTTTTGTTATGTTTTGTGTACTTTTAAGGCAGTAATAGTGAATCAAATTGACTTTAATTCATCAAAACCAACAACAGATAGTAGAACAGGACTCGGAATGAAGTTATCATGTCATACTACATAGAATATAACTACTGAGTAAGACTAGTGGGTTCAGTTGTTCTGCAAAACTTCCACGTGTGGATATGTGCAATAGAAAATACATGAATGTGGTGCAGTGTAAGCACCACAATAATAAGCAATGATAAGCCATATGAAAGCCTCGTTTAAATAATGTTCTTGTCTTCCCATCTGTAGAAAAGCTTGCTGAAGCCCAGAGACGTTCTGCCACGCTGCAAAATGAGCTGCAGTCTTCATTGGACGCTCAGCGCGAGAGCAACGCTCCGCCCGGCCTGCGGAGGCGCAAGACGATGTTCCACCTGTCGCAGGAGGAGCGCTGCAAACACCACAACATCAAGGACCTGAAGCTAGCCTTCAGCGAGTTCTACCTCAGCCTCATCCTGCTCCAGAACTACCAGGTAGGTATTATTACGTAGACACACCTGCATTCAAAAGTTCTGTACTATAAATAAGGAAGGAAGAAATCTTTAGAGAAATAAGCGCTAACATTAACATATAAATAAATGTGTGTTTTGACACTTAATGTTTCCTGCAGCATTTTTTTTATAGATAAATCCTCCAATCTGTTTGGTATGTAACCGTTGTCTCCTCGTTGCCGTCCACAGAACCTGAACTTCACTGGTTTCCGTAAAATCCTGAAGAAGCATGACAAGATCCTGGATACTCCTCGCGGGGCCGACTGGCGCGTGGCTCACGTGGAGGTGGCACCTTTCTACACCTGCAAGAAGATCACACAGCTCATCTCCGAGACAGAGGTTCCTGCTCGCATATACACAAACACACACATGCACGCTAGAATTCAAAAATGTAATCATTGTTTGTTGTTTGTGTGTGTCTGTATAGACCATCGTCACCACAGAGCTGGAGGGAGGAGATCGTCAGAAGGCCATGAAGAGGTTGAGAGTTCCTCCACTGGGGGCAGCTCAGGTCAGAAGTACAACTGGTTACACTGGAAATCACTTCATGATAGGAGCCTAATTTGTGCCTCTCAAACTCGGGCTGTCATTATTATCACCAAGGAATTTTCCCTGTGGTGATAATGATTGGCTCAACAGCGCAATATGCAGTATTATTGCAACTTGTTTTGCAAATTATTTTTTTTAGCCTGATTTCAGTGCTGTATAGATAAGCTTTATTGTGAGGCTATTATTAGGTGATTTTTAAATTACATTTTTAAAACAAATTAAATACTTGTTAATTGTTAATGCAGAACACAGTTGGGCAATGAGGTGCAGCGTTTTTTTCAGCTGCGCTTTAGTTGCGTCTGGTTGCTACGATACAGAATATCAAAATATTGGCACAAGGTAGAGTACTTGCTCTGGATGAAGGGAAGGCTGAAGCACGTCAGGAGAAAGGAAGGTCCCGTCGGTCTATGTTTATTAATTTCTCCTCCATTGTTGTTGTGCAGCACATGTAGGATGTGACGGTTGGTCTTTGTGGAGTTTTACCCAAAGGTGAACAATTTTCAACTCTCGGCGACCAGAAAAAAACACCAAATATGCCGCGTTCAGTGCAGCATAGACGCTCAGCACCTCGTCACGCTGCTGACGTTTGTAGCAAAGTGTAAAAATGCGACACTCCCATTGCAAAGAATTGAAAAAAGAATAACATGAACAACCTGCGGTTGGCATGTCAATATTGCGGTATTGCAATTGTACGGTTATTGCAACAGCCCTATCTCAAACATATGGACTTGTTACCTCTCAAGCAAACTAATGCCTTTTTGCAAATGCAGAAGAGTGGCAGTTCAATAATATCAACCATTTTTCCTCTTCAGTTTATGTCGTTTGATTTATTTTCAAATTAGGCAGGGAGGCTGCAAACTAAAATAACTAAAGCAATAGACAAAATAAATGTGTGTCATATTTTTCAGTCTCATAAGTCCCCCCCCGAAGAAATAACCCCCTACGCTACAGTAATAAATGACCTGGATACAAATGTGGTGTCCGGTGCCTGAGAATATCCCAGCAAGAATAATCTTTGCATTCATTTTACTGTAATGTTGGTTAAGATGAATAAAGGTTAAAAACAAAAGGTGAGAGGTTTGTTATGAGGGAAATGGAGAGCGGGAGGAAGATGGGAAGAAGCAAAGAGAGAGAAACCATGAGAGCCTTTAGTATTGATTTTATAAGTGCCTTTCCATTGTTGAACAGGATATCTTTCAGAAATAATCGAGGCTAGTGGCACTTTACCCCCCTATGTTATATCTACTGTTATTAATGCATTAATTACTGTCATGTCTGACTTGAATTGTGCTATGTGACTATTGATCTCTCCATTTCCCCTGCAGGCACATGTATAATAAATATATTCAAAAATGTAAAAGGAATCAGAGCTTTACCTGGAGACACATTCAATAAGTTTTAGTTGCATAGAAAATTATTGGAATCTATATACATTAACAGTATCTGTGAGCTTATTAATATGTATATAGTGTATATAATACAGCAGTTAGGTGTCTTATTAAAGGTACAATTGATAACATTCAGCCACTAGATGTTGCATTCTCCCTCCCCCATTTCATTGCATTCACAACAAGTTGTTGCCAGGCACATACCGTCAATCTCAGCAATTTATCAGTTTTTTTCCTCACAAACTGAAGACCCAGAGATATCACGTGGTACCGGCATCATTTTACTATTGGCTCACAAGTGGGAACCAAACATCAGATATTTTCCACAGAGAGAAGAAACCATTAATTTTGGAATAATTAATTCACAATCATAATAACATTTTTCAGGAAAAGACATGTTTTTTTTTTTAAATATTCATCTAAATAAAAATGTTATCAATAAGACATTTAATTAATATTATGAACATTTTAATAATTTTCTTTCTGTATTCTTGTCTGCCTGGTTCAGCCTGCTTTGGCCTGGACAACCTTTCGTGTGGGACTCTACTGTGGCTTCTTTATCATTCTCGCCATCGCCTTTGTTCTCACTGGTAAGTCACATTTACATCCGGATTCATAAATTTTTCATATCCTGTTGAGTCCTGCACAATTTGTAATGTGTCGCTGTAAGATAACTGGCAGTTTTAGTAGATTGCTTAAGATTAATAGTGCGCATGATTGGCAGGTTTTTATTATTGTTTTCGCTTCAGATTTGTTATCAAGCAGACAGTCAAAGGTTTTATATTTTATCTTTAAAAATCTGAAAAAAATCCACTATGTTTTTATCAGGTGCTGTGTTCATCCGCTTGGAGAACGTGTGGCCACTGGTGCGGATCTATCGGGGTGGTTTCCTGTTGATCCAGTTCCTCTTCCTGTTGGGTATCAACACTTACGGATGGAGACAGGCCGGAGTCAACCACGTCCTCATCTTCGAGATCAACCCCCGAAACAACCTCTCACACCAACACCTGTTTGAGGTCAGAATGGGGAAACAAATGGAAACGATTATTTCTGTTTCTTAATAAGAAAAAATAACCTTTTTCTCTGTAATGAAGAAACGTCTTTGTGTTCATTTTGATATGAGTGATCATGCATTTTTAAAATATGCAAAAAGATTGAATGGGGTTGATTAGTCATCAGAGTAATCCACATTCAAGGAATACATTACTATTTATTTAATTCAGCAGAAACAGTACATGCCTAATGTCCACAGGGTTTTATTTATTCTCTGGAATAACAAAACACAACATAATTTGCACAGAATTATTCAGATTGTCTTATTAATTGTAATTATGTGTCAAAAATGCTTTCTTTTAATGCCAGTCTCTTCTGTTTCTCCCCTGTGTGTTGCAGATTGCTGGTTTCCTGGGTGTGTTGTGGTGTCTCAGCATCCTCTCCTGTCTCTACTCAGAGTACACCTACATCCCCATGCAGATCAACCCGCTCATCCTTTATGGCTTCATGGTGCTCTTCCTCCTCAACCCCTTCAAGACCTGCTACTACAAATCACGATTCTGGCTCCTCAAGCTGCTGGTTAGTCCACTCATTTGTTTATTGGAGCATTTCTTTGACACCTCTGGTACTTTATTTTGAAAGAATTACAATGCTGACATTTGAGCTTTGGTGGTGTTATATAAGAAGGATGTAATTCAAGCTGGATAAATGAGCCAAACAGTCTTGCAGCACAGAGTGCAAGAGCCAGGTTTAATGTGAAATTTCTAGTTATTTAAAGAGAATGGTGGTTAGCCAAAAGTTTATCCTGATGAACCAGCTATTTTACTTTACTTTGCCATTTTACCTTAACCAAAATCATATTTACAAACTTTAATCACCCAAAATACTGACAGAAAACTTCACCAAATATTATATAAAACTATATATGATATAACTATATATGATTATGCAAATGTATACAGTATTCCAAAACATGTCGCCATCACTTTTTATGCCTTCGGGCTGTCCATACGTCCCATTCTCGTGAACACAATATCTCAGGAACGCCTTGAGGGAATTTCTTCAAATTTGGCACAATTGTCCACGTGAACTCAAGAATGAATTGATTAGATTTTGGTGGTCAAAGGTCAAGGTCACTGTGACCTCACGTCCATCCCAGTCTCATGATATCTCAGGAACGCCTTTAGGGAATTTCTTCAAATTTGACTCAAACGACCACTTGAACTCAAAGACGAACTGATTCGATTTTGGTGGTCAAAGGTCACTGTGACCTCACAAAAGACGTTTTTGGCCATAGCTTAAGAATTCATAGGCTCATTATGACAATTTCACACACATGTCGAACAGGATAAAGGGATGTAGAAATTACATTTTGGACATACATGGCTGTAAACTACAATGTGACTTTTTGGCGGAGGCATACAACCACAAGGCAGTAATTCTAGTTATGGTGGCATATAATGCAAAATAGTATTTGTGCTTTTTGGAGAATCTCCTACATACTGTCTGCCATACAAGTAATAAAAAAATCATTGTTATCTTAAGTTTAAGGGACTGGAGATTTGTTTTGACTGCGTTGGGATGACAGGTTACTGAAACTTGGTCACTGAGACCCGAGAAAACAATTAAAAAACGGGATTGTGGGAGCTATTTGTCTCCTATTGCTTTCTGGGAGCTATCTTGCTACCGTGTTTCTGACACAATTTGAATGTGCGTGCGTGTGTGGTGCGTGCGTATCTCTATCCCACACAATGACTTCATGTACAATTCAGATATCTATCTCAAGCCTCATGTTTACAAAACCTCCTATATGACACTGTTCTTTGTCTAAGCCGAGCTACAGGGCTGCAGGAGGGAGGGTGGGGGGTGAGTGATTGTGTGCGTGTGTATAAGTGTGCGTGTAGAGGGGGGTGCATCGAGACAGAGGGCAGAGGGTTGAGGGATAATAGAATGCAGCCTCGTCCCAGGGGAGGTGGAGGGTTGTGACTGTGCAATCATTACAGGCATAGATCTATCAGTATGCTGATGCCCTGAGCTCCTCTGTCCCTCCTCCTCTTCCTCCTCTTCCTCCTCCCTCCCTGCCTCTCCCCCAGCAGCAGCAGCAGCAGCAGACCCCCTCCTCATATTCTTGTCCTTTTCCTTCCTCAGCAGCACTCCCTCAGCCCTCCTCCACTGATGTGGCTCCATAATCACTGTCAGCCTCAGTCTTGATTGGTCCTCAGTAATCATAACAACCTACACAGATATGAGCTGTTTTTCATGGTTGTCATACTTGTTGCCTCATGGAATACACAATAAGTGATTAAGGATGTTTCAGGAGAAATTGTCGTTGTATTGGAATAAATAATCTGTTGTATGTTGCAGTGCTTTAAAATGTTTCCATGCCAGATGTGTTAGTTTCCTCTGACAATAAACACCAGACAGAGGATAAAGATTTCATTATAGGACAAACTGCAGATCTAGCACCTGGTTTACTAGTGTTTGCTCAAGAAATGAAAACCTAACCACATCACTGCAGAAGGCTTAGTCTTGAGACATCCACACAGATAGAGCGGGTACAGGTGAGATGGCCACTCGATCAATACAGACTTTGATTGACAGGTTAAGAGAAATATGTAATGAGCCGATATGTGTAAAAGAAAAAGATCAATGTTCCTTGACATTTTCAGTGGCGGGAGAGTGTGTGTGTGTGTGGGGTTTGTATGAAAGTGTACATGGTGAGAAGCATACAGTCACTCCTGAATGTCAGATGTGGCCTGGGGGGTAAATGGAAAGAGTCGAGCGGCGTTGGATCGTTTTACAAAGCGCGGTCAATAACCAAGCTCCTGCCAAAACGTCATATCCCAAATAACATGCCCATAGAAGCCAACGCGCGCCACAAATCACTGCCAGCCGCTTCATGTGTTTGTGTTGACGTACACCAGCGAGTAGTGACACCCAAATGAACAGATGCATGCACACAGACACACAGCGTGACTCATTAGGTTGTCCTGTGGTGTGCTGATAAGGTAGACTGTAGGCTCAATCCCTTCATGTGTTACAGACCATTGATAGAGGTTGTTTCCTGCTTTTCACTTCTCTACTGATGAACTGCAGCAATTGCACACTAATTAATTGTTGGCTAATTCAGTCCCAGAGTTGAAAGTGCAAACACACAATCAGAATTCACTGTAGCAGCGAGGTCAGCCAAGGTGTTTTCTGTAACTACGGGATACCTATGTTTTTCTTTTATACGGTTTTATACACTTTTCCTGGTTTATACTAATGACAGTATATGTTATCTCATTGAAATTAGATCAAAAGTTATTATAAGATAACAGATCAACATTAAGAAATCCCTGGTATTTTTCACTTTCCTTCTTTCCTCTCTCGTCTGTTTCCAGTTTCGCGTGTTCACAGCACCGTTTCACCGGGTGGAGTTTGCAGACTTCTGGCTGGCTGATCAGCTCAACTCTCTGGTATTTGTTCTGATGGACCTGGAGTATCTCATCTGCTACTACATCTTTGAGCTGCAGTGGAGCAACAGCAAGGGCCTGCTGCCCAAGTTTAAAGGTGAGACATGAATCCATGTTCAGAATGGCTTAATTTTAAACTCTGTACGTCTGTCTGTGAACAGGTGAAACATAGCAGGAGCCAGGGAGGAAACGGTTAAAGGGATAGTTTGGGTGTTTTTAAGTGGGGTTGTATAAGGTACTTATCCATAGTCAGTGTATTACCTACAGTAGATGACGGTCAGCACGCCCCTAGTTTGGAGAAACAGACAGGAGTTACCGCACAGAACCAAAGCAATGAACTGCTGTGGACGGAGCTGGCAGCAAAACACATTTTAGCCACCTAAAAGAAAGGCCCACCTAAAAAAATTGATATCAGTTCAAGTGTACGCTACATTTAGAATATTTTAGCTGGTTTACCTTGCCATGAGACAGCAATACAGTTTCGATTGGTTTGTTTTTTTTGTGTTATTGTGTGACTTTTGTTAGTAGACCAGCAACTCCTGTGTTCTGCGAGGTAAAATTACAGTTTTTTTCAATGGAGTCTGGTGGCTTTGGCGAGAGCATAGATGGCTTCAGTTCCCAGTCAGAAAGGGCTGTGGGACAGCAAGGTAAAGCAATGAAAATATCTATGAATGTCTAATTTCTATATAAGTATAAGTAGCCATACATGACCAATATCATGTAACCACAATAATACATGAATGTCATGAAACATTAAAGAGAAGGTTTTGGTATCCGCCCCGAATCATCAGAGAGAAGGTCCCTCTTTCAAGACTCATTGTTTCCCCAACGTCCCTCAAGAATCGGCAGAAATACATCAACAGCAGCCTCAGTCGACAATAATGCAGTTCAACCTTCACAATGTTTGTAGTCCTGAGTAAATGTTATTTTGTTCCTTATCTACTGGGAAATGGACTTTGATGTATTTACATACTGTATATGTAGACACATCAACTGTATGCAGGGTTCATACCTGTTCTCAGGCACATGGGAGAAGTTTCTGCCAGAAAGGTTTTATTTGAACCCAAACCACTCTTTTCCTAAACCTAACCAAGTAGGTTTGTTGAATAAACCGAATAAAAAAGGAGATTTCTGGCAGAAAGCCCTGAAGGCAAAGTTCTCCCATGTGCTGTTTGCAGGGGGTTGTTGAAAAGCACTCTGGGAAATTTTAAGGAAAATATACTAACTGTAGATATGTACATAGATGAGGCCTGTGGATTGTGGGAACACCAAAAACATACAGTAAACTGCAACGCTTAAACAAAAAAACAATTCTTGAATGCACTAAACATTACAGATTGATGGTATAGATATTTGAATATGTGCACTACTTTATTTTTAATTATAGTGTTTATTCCTCACCTGCTACATCACATTATTATATGGAGATAAAGACACAAATCTTTTGGTTGTAAATGTTTCGGAATAAGTTGACAGCGTGCCAGATCATTGAGGTGTCTTGTCAGGAAATGTGATGTGGTTTTAATTGCTCTCCGTTCACTCCACCAACAGTGACACTTCGGCCTCCACGCAGCCAATTAACACGGAGCTAATGGATCGGAAATGTTTGGCCACACAGAGGTCGCCATGTGACTCTCATAATGATGAGCTTCCCTGGGGGAAAGGGAATGTGTGGAGGACTTTATGTTAGAGAAAAGACAGAAATTATAACAAAATGATGTACTGTTTTATTCTCTTCTAGACTCTGATAACCACGTTTGCCACAGCTACTCGTACGGTCTGCGAGCTATCATCCAGTGTCTGCCCGCCTGGTTCCGCTTCATCCAATGCCTGAGGCGTTACCGTGACACCAAAAGGGCCTTCCCTCACCTGGTGAATGCTGGGAAATATTCTACCACCTTCTTTGTCGTCACCTTCGCCGCGCTCTACGCCACACACAGAGGTAAGAACACAGGACACACACTTATATCTACACTCAAATGTGTTTTTTATGTGTTGTGTCATGTACCCCAGGTAGTAGGTTTGACCTGAGCTGAGTAAACATGGTGATGTAAAAATTAGGACTGTCAATTGATTAAAATATTTAATCGCATGATTGGCCATAGTTAATCGCGATTAATTGCCTATTTTTTATCAGTTCAAAATGTACAATGGGAGATTTGTCAAGTATTTAATACTCTTACCAACATGGAAGTGGGAAAATATACTGCTTTATGCAAATGTATGTATATATTTATTATTGGAAATCATTTTACAACACAAAACAATGACAAATATTGTCCAGAAACTCTCACAGGTACTGCATTTAGCATAAAACATATGCTCAAATCATAACATGGCAAACTCAAGCCCAACAGGCAACAACAGCTGTCAGTGTGCTGACTTGACTATGGCTTGCCCCAAACTGCATGTGATTATCAGAAAGTGGGCATGTCTGTAAAGGGGAGACTCGTGGGTACCCATAGAACACATTTTCATTCACATATCTTGAGGTCAGAGGTCGAGGGACCCCTTTGAAAATGGCCATGCCAGTTTTTCCTCACCAAAATTTAGCGCAAGTTTGGAGCGCTATTCATCTGCGTCATTCTTTGACAGCCCTTATAGAAATGCGTCTTCTGTCACTTACAATGCTGTAAAATTCAGCTCAGAATCACAGAGGGGCCCAGAAGAGCAACAATATTTGTGTGTTGCTGATACAGGAGCATGTCAACAACACACTGGCTTCTCAAGCCTTTGAATTGAGTCGTGTATGCTGAGAGAGCAGAGGTGACCTTGAGTGCAAATGCTAGAAGTTGGCCTTGGTTTCTTTGTCAGTGCCTAGAGCTTTATAATGGAAATGAGAAAGGTTTGTCAAACACAGCCACGGATAAACAAGGTTCTGCTCTCACAATATGGCATTCAATATGTGGGCATGAGACCAGAGAAAAAGAAGAGACAGACCAGAGAAAAGGAGAAGTAGGAAAATAGAAAAATTATAGAAAGAAAGAGAAATACTCCCGTTTGAAATCTACCAGAAGCAAGATTGGAAGGCAAAAAGAGAGAGTGGTTACCATTAAAAGTCAAGTCACTCTCTCCCTCTGACAGCTTCACAATTAGCCTGCAATTATTCAGATTCAGAAGCCATATCACAAAGGAGCTCATGTTCAAAGACACAGCACCCAGGCAATAAAAACGTTCTTTGTATTTCAGTTCTCCATCACAGATATTTGTCCACGCGGCTCGTTTGAAAGCATTTTTTTTTTTTCCTGCCGCTCGCGTATTTAAACTCTTCTCAGATGCCAATTTATATATTTATTTTCCAGCAAAATGCCAGCTGTGAAACTTCATCTTCAACCTTTCAAACCGCTAAATGTTATTTCCCAGCTTGACTTTATTCTTTTACGATATGAATTCAAATCAATACGCTTGCTTCCTAAGCTGACCGCCAGTGATCTGATATTGAATGAACCAGGAAGAGACGGAGACAGACAGACAGACGGACAGACCTTTTTTTTCTCCTACAGCTCGGTAGGAGAGGCGTCCATTAAACCATATCCTCCTTCCTCCTCTGGTCTGAAGCCTGTAGACTAATGGCCTCTCTTCATGTGTTATTCTGTATGAAGCTGTCTTTCATCCTGCACGATAATGGAGGCTGAGACCAATCGCTGGTTAAGCGAAGGAGCACATACACACACGGATGGTGAATGGATGGTTGAGGAAATTGCCCGTTGTGGAGATATTTGATGTATCCGCTGCTGGAATTACTGCTCTGGTAAATTTTAAAGCCCTTGATGAACAAATATGGGTCAGAATATCCTGCATCCAAATATGGAAATGATGAGCAAACAGTCACCAGAGCAATAAAAGTACAAAGCACAGGTTTGTAAAAAGCCTCTACTGTAGTCTTAGTTTAGGCAGGACAGGTGATGGCAGTCTTCCTGCATTACCCAGCATCCGCCAGAGCAGACAGCAGGGTGGTGTCGTGTTCACACCGCTGGGTCCAGCTGTAAAAGGTGGCTGGGGTGTCAGTCGCTATCTGGCAGAGCTCCCAGTGTCGGTCTGTGGATGTGTCACCTTCATTACTAACCTGATCACAGCCCTGATGGTTACTGTGTGACCTCACCGTCTCACCATCGTTCCTGGAACTGCACACATTCAGCTCCGGGAAAGTAAAATACTTAAATGCGACAAATAAATCATGGGCTTCTCTGTAGAGGACTGAGTGGTATCTAGTTCTTCCATTTGCAAATCTAAATCTGTGAAATGCTGAGGTACAGTCTCCTCTGGTGTACATGTGGCAAACTGTGATGCAGTCTTTAAAAAGAAACTTTTTTTCGCCGTGTTGTGTGGACGTGGGATCCGAGGGTTGAATAATTTCTGATGTGGTGCAGCCAACGAAGCAGATTTCTCCCCTCAGAGAAACGTTCAGCTCAGTGCTGTGGTGAAGTGATTGGACACTGTCATGAAACTGTAATCTCAGCAGATGCTCAGAGGACTGTAACCGGAGATGATGGAGGATTTCCTGGTTTAGGCAGAATTCCCAAACCCTGTCAGATACCGTGTGAGGCCTGATAATAAAGCAGATACTTTACTCAGGATCAATACGGGCTCAGCTTTATGTATATTGGCTTGAGACTTATTGCTGTTTTAGATGCGGGGGAGTTACAGGCCTAATGCTAATTTATACCCGTGGGATTTATCTCATGGACAGGCAAAGGAAGGAGAACAGGATGTTGCATGGTGGGCAAGAATAGCACAAGCCTCTGCCAGACAGAGAAATGTTGTTTGGCGAGGGAAATAGACGCACAGGTTAAGAAGTAGAAGAAATGTAGAGGTGTGTGTCCTGTCAATGCCCAGGTGGCTTTAAAGACCTCCGTCTGTGATTTCAACATCAAAAAACCAGCTCAAATAACCAGGACCAAAGAGGAACATTAGTCCTGCTGGTCTCTGTGAGAGGCTGACCGTGGTGGTGAAAATAAATCGAGTCGAACTGCAGGTAAAGATCAGAAAATTTAGAGCTGATAGAGCACAGAGGGGGAGGTAAAACTGAAAGGTTAGATGGAGAGAGGACAGAAGTAACAGAGAAAACAAGACCAGAGGTAGGTGAGAAAGATCGACATGGCAGGGATGGTGATTCACAGATTTAATAGATATCAAAACAGGAATAATGAGAGAGGAGAGGAGAGGAGAGGAGAGGAGAGGAGAGGAGAGGAGAGGAGAGGAGAGGAGAGGAGAGGAGAGGAGAGGAGAGGACAGGAGAGGAGAGGAGAGGACAGGAGAGGACAGGAGAGGAGAGGAGAGGAGAGGAGAGGAGAGTGTAATTACCAGCCCAGGGCTGAACACATGTCTGCTGGACTCGGCTGGAATAGAGATGAGCCCAGAGCTGACAGCTTTTATAACTTCATTTCATGTTCTGACCCCTCGTTCATTATCTGGAGAGGAATTGCAGCACACACACACACACCCTCTCAGTCAAACACACACGTTAACCAATGAAGATAAAAGACACGGCTCTGAGTCAAATTCCTCACTCTGCCTGCTTGAACTCTAATTCACCTCTGCTACCTGCTAAGGGCCAAACAGACTCCTGCTACAGTTAATATATTTACATCAGGAGCCAGACACCATGGAGTTAACCGTGGGATGAAGGTGAATCCTCTGTGTATGTCAACAATGGGCCTCAAGAACATGTTTTTGTATTCTTATCCTTTCAGCAGGTTGAAAGCCACCTGTTCATCAGGATGTGCATGCCATGTTGAACAGATCATTAGCATAATCTACGCCCCTAAAATTTTGATATAAGGTTACCTGTTCATAACACAAAAATGTCACCAAAGAGTAAGAACAACTTCACGGTGTGGAACTTGCTCCTGCTGTTGAAAGTCCTCGGTCAAAAACATAGCCTGATCATTTTATCAACTCAGTAGTGGCATTAGAGCAGTCACAGACTGGGTTGGGACCCACAGGTGGGTCACAGGAGATTTTGTTGGGGTCGCCAAATACATTTGCAGAATTGTATCCATAGTCAGTAGTAGTAGTTTATTTAACATTTATATCTGCAGTACACATTTGATCCACATGAGGGAGCCTGCATGTTTGTGTTGTTCTGATAATTGTAGCCTACTTATAACATTGGATCTAATATGAAAGGCTAGTGTACATTCTGTTTGATTTACTGACGAGAGGAAAAAAACGAGAGCCTGTTAACTCCACCTAAATGCATTTATTTGATCTAATTTATTATTTATTATACATCTCATTTAGTATTTAACATGTGTATATTTTTTTTTTCAAAAACATGCATAAAACGAAGTTGTGATTTATCAAACGTATCTATTCAAGATAATATGAGGTGATGCGGCAGTAAAAATGGTCAGGAACATTCATTTACGCACAAATTTGCTCTTCTTGTGATTTATAGATGAGGTTTATTGTAAATTGGGTTGTGATGGTGTCCTTTTTAAAAAAGTGTGTCCCCAGAAAATAACACTATATTAGAGGACCACAAACAGTTAGGAAATATGGAAACACTTTGCTTTAAGTCCCCCCATCTAATATTAATTTAGCATTAAGTTTATCTTAGATATTTAATTTTAGTTAATTTTTGTACCATATATAAACTCAAAATCATTCAGATTTAAGTTATGGTTATGGTTCTTAAGTCAAGCAAGTGTTTTTTTCCCCGTGTAGAGAACCAGATTGTGTATGACTGGTACAACACTCCTGAATTTTGTTTGTACCTAAGAGAAAATTGGTGCCACAAATGATCTTAAATGACTCGGTACGTGCTTCATAAAAACAAATCAGTTTGTATGAGTGGTTCCTGCATGAGGCCTAATATCTGCAGATATTTCAAAAATGAAACTCTCTGATTGAAAGTGCTGGAATTCATATATTTGGTTGGATGCGGTCTGTCGTCGAGTGGTCTCCAGGTGCAGGATTCTTAATTACCTTGTTGACGGATTGGGTTGCCGTGACAACAGATGAGAAATCACTCTTAATTAGCAGGGGCTGATTGTTCCTGGTGTGATGTTGTTTTCATGAGCAGGAACTGAGCCTGTTGCATAAAATGAGTCTGCTGCAGGGCTCTGCATTTAATAGTGCTTAACCTCATGAAGGCCTGTGAGCAACAATAGTGACTGTGTGCGTGCGTGTGTGTGTGTGTGTGTGTGTGTGTGACAGAGTACTAGCAATTGAGTGTGTGTGACAGGAGCCGGTGACCACCGTTAGCCCTTACTGAGCATCCAATCAATGTCCATCTCAACATGCTTAACCTTTTAATGGTCCAGTGGCTAACCAGCCTGGTGGAAGACACATCAGCCCTAACAGAAACTGAAGTGTTAAATACGTCGACACTTTACAAGCTGAGGAAATCACATCAGTGGAAATTCTCCAGTGAAAAGAGTCTATTGTCCAGGACTAAGTTTAATCTACAGCTGGGAAATCTCAGAGTGGCCGTAGGGACTACTTCCAACCCATCGCTCAGCCGAGGGAGCAAACAGCACAATGGACCCAGCTGTTAACAGAGCAGCGCAGCAGTAACAGTAACTCTCCGTTAGAAACGTCCCCGCTCTGCTCCCCGGCGTCTCTTTGGCGGGTAGCAGGGAGAAGCAGCGACTATGACAAATGGGAGCGAGCCTGGTCTCTGTCTGGTGGCTGCTGTCTCTGTCTGTGTGAGTCACTGTGTTAGGCCACTGGGTGCTGATTTATATATCAACGCCCTGTGAGGAACAAGCAACTCATATCCACAGTGATCCTGCACACACGCACACAGACTGCTGAGCACAGATAATCACACTCTGACATTACACAATCCATCGAACAACTGTAAACTAACTTACAGCTTGTTAAATACTCATCAGCTGTGGGCAGGTCAACAATTAATAATAATTATTATCATTACAGCCAACATGCATTTGGCACAGTCAGCCACTATAATACTTTGTCAACAAATGATTAAACCTGTTTAGGATGGAAGTGCAGCAAACGGGATGCTATTTTGAGCAGTCTTATGACGTCAAAAACAGATGTTACTTGAAGAAGTTAGAGCAGACTTGTAATCCATCTTATAGTTGTTAATCAATAACTTAACGGCTGAACACACATGTGAAATTGAAAAAAATATATTTTCATGCTGCTGCAGTGAAAAAAGGGTTGTGTCTAGGAAGTAACACACAGACTGCGTAACTCTCTTTCGCAAGATGGTTGTTAGTCATTGACCTCGAATGGTTAAGGTTAGGATACGTCATCAGGTGGCGAGTCTCGCAAGAGTTTTTGCAATTTGCAGGTTACCTTCTAGACACAACCTGAAAAAAGTCAAGGTTTACTCAGTCAATTAAGTGCTTCTTTGTTTGCATAACAGAAGCAGGACACAATGTGTGGCACAGAAGGATGTAACTGACATGTATTCTTCTCTACATGCTTTCACAGCACTGGAACACTGAGAGAAAAACAAACCTCTAGTTCATAAAACAGTACATTTTATACAGGTTAAATCATATGAATACCTGTAGCTGAAACAGATGTTGAATTAAACAGTATGTGGATGTAAATATGATGGTATGATGGTAATATGGTTGACACAAGTTAGGACACACACAGAGCTGCAACGATTAATCGATTAGTTGTCAGCTTTTAAATTAATCGCCAACTATTCTGATAATCGATTAATCAGTTTGAGTAATTTTTTAAGAAGAAAAAGTCAAAATTCTCTGAGTCCTGCTTCTTAAATGTGAATATTTCCTGTTTTTTTTACTCCTCTATGACAGTAAACTGAATATCTTTGTGTTGTGGACAAAACAAGACATTTGAGGACTTCATAATATGAAGTCCTCAAAAGAAATAATGAGGTTGAATCAACATGATTTCAGTTACTGTATGTAACTGTAGTAATAACCTCTCCTCCATAAAGAGGCAGTAGTCGGGCAGCAAGCTGACAGTGTGTAATTTGATGTTTGGTCATCTTCCATTAGGTGGAAAATGGTATGATGTAAGTGGCATTTAAACTTAATAGTCATCCACAGCCTATTAATCATTGCTAGTGTATTCATGACGGGAGGGCTCCCTCTAGTGGTCAAAGAGTTGTAGCAAAAGTTGACTCGCAGGAGTAAGGTGTAAACAATCATTTAAAAAATAAACACAGTTCCTTTTATGCCAGATCTTTGAAAAGATGTCTGAGAAGAAACTTCTTTAAATTGTGTTATGTGCAATCATTTGTGTTTGTGTGTTTATTCCAGAGCAAGGACACACGGACGCCGACATGTTCTTCTACATGCTGATCGTGTGCTCCACCATCAGCTCCCTGTATACACTGATCTGGGATCTGCGCATGGACTGGGGTCTGTTTGACCGCGGAGCCGGAGAAAACACCTTCCTCAGAGAAGAAATTGTTTACCCACACAAGGTAGAGTGTGATAGGAATCTCATGTACATAACACACATGCATGTACACGCACACAGTAACCCTAACCCTGTCTCGTCTGCGTCCAGGCCTACTACTACTGTGCCATCATAGAAGATGTGATCCTGCGTTTTGCCTGGACGATCCAGATCTCTCTGACCACAACAACCAAGATCCACTCTGTGGGCGACATCGTAGCCACCGTGCTGGCTCCCCTCGAGGTTTTCAGGTGGGTCTCAATTACAACTTTACATACACACACCTAAAGTCACACAAAGTGCTCTTCCAGCCCCCACACTGATTTCTACAGTTTCAGCCCTTGCGTCAGGTTCGTCCTACTCACCCTCTTTACTCACCCTATTTCTCTCTGTGCAGGCGTTTTGTCTGGAACTTCTTCCGTCTGGAGAACGAGCACCTGAATAACTGTGGTGAGTTTCGTGCTGTGAGGGATATCTCCGTGGCGCCACTCAACGCTGATGACCAGACGCTGCTGGAGCAGATGATGGACCAGGACGATGGTGTCCGGAACCGTTCAGGCAAGAAGACCTGGAAGAGATCCTACAGCCTGTCGCTCCGACGCCCCCTACTGTCCTCCTCATTGTAAGAAACAACATGGACACTTGACATCGGGCTCATACACATTTTTATTTTAGTATCATTTATAAACACAGAGGAGGCAAAAAAAGTACAAATTACTGTAGACAAAAAAAATCTACTGATATTAAACAACCAAATACTTTGAAGAGATTTGACTTTTCTCATCTTTGTTGCCAGACTAGATACCTAACTAGATACAAGGTGCTAACAACGTCTTCTTTTTTTGGTTCGGTGTAGTTGTCTGACAACATTATAATATATATTTATAAAATACAATACATCAGACTTTGTCACGGATAGAATGACGAAGTCTTGGACTTGTGTACATTGGTGTTTTCACAGTCCACCACCCATTTATAAACATGGAGACAGATGTTCAATGTCTGACTTTAAGAAATATAGAAAACAAGAACTAAAGAACACTAGAAAATGTGATCATATGAGAAAACAATGTATACATTTTTGTAGCTATGCTAATGGTGTTGCCCCATATATTAGATGAAAGGTATCATAGACCACTGGTTCCCAAACTGGGGGTCCTGACCTACTAGGGGTCACCAAGGCTTTGCGGAGGGTCCCGAGGCCTTCTTGATTTTAAGGGGTGTAAGACAACTTTTTAGAAAAATTTCATTCATTTCCGTGAAGAAAACAAAATGAAATTGTTATTTTTAAAGTTTGGATTATTATTTAAGATATAAACAGGATAAAGACACGGTGAAGACCTGCACACAAGTTATATCCACAGAGTCTTCCCTCTCTGCTAAACAGCCTCGTCTTGCATTAGAAAAGTACGCAGTCAAAACAACCAGAGCTGACAGAACAATGGCCAAGCGTCAGGGAGAAGAAAACACTGAATTTGTCAAAAAAGAAGCCTATGTGAAGCCTATGTGTATTATTGTTAAGAAGTAAAAACTAAAACGGATAAAGAATTGTATTAAAACAGGAAATGTCATCTCTGATGTAATATTCACAGGAAATAATCTGCTCAAAATGCATTAAAATCTCTTGTTTTACACAAACTTCCTGCAGTTACTACATTCACTATTCGGGTTAATTGTACAGTTTATCAGTTGTTCTGTATTCTTATTGTTATGCATTGAATATAATATGAAAAACCCATAAAATATGTCACTTAGTCAGGGGTCGTCAGTTTACTCAATGATAGAAAAGGGGTCCCTTGAGGAAAAAGGCTGGGAACCACTGTAAACACCCAAATTAAATCACACCTCAAAAGACAACAGCTGTATGACGGCCTGGTTCAAGATGCAACCATCACTGAATAGAAAAGTAAAACATAAAACAACATTAACGTGACTGTTGAAATGATAACATGAAATGCCAGATTATAATTTTTCAACCCTCTTCCAGATCGAAAAAGGACACAAAGGTGCTAATCGAAGACACGGATGACGAGGCCTTCAGCTGAGTCCAAAACGTCAGCAAGTACTCACACACAAACACAGACATACTATACTTATAAGGACCTCATTCACTATAACGCCTAACCTCAACCCTTCTCCCTCATAGTGATAAGAGTAGTGACCCTTACCTACACCTCTAAATCTAAACCTATAAAGCAGCGAGGACCTCACTTTGGACAATTTACCTCATCTCTACATCCCTGTGAGTGTATTTGGTCTTTATAAGTATAGAAAAACACACACGATACACACTTTAATGTAGAAACACACATTAAGATAAACCTGCTGAAGCACAAACATAGTGTAATAGCTACAATTGAGGAGAGAGCTGATGCCACACAAGCAGACCGACAGGTGGACAGACGTCAAGGGAAATCTTCTGCACATAGGTGGAAACACAGACCACACTGCCCTGGGATTATTCTCTTCTTTTTTTTTTTTTTAAAGGACTTTTTTAGTATGTGTTGTTTACTTTGAGATATTTGTGTTTCTCTAGATTACTCTTTACTTTTCTGGATTTATTGTGGAGACGCTGCATAGATGACTGTTTACAATCCTTTTTAACTACTCTAGGATCAACAGGGAGAAGACAAGCCAATCAAAAGACTTAATATTAATCAATAGAAACCTGAGGAAGGACTCAACACACAATACAGCATATCAAAACAAATCAACTGGTTTCAACTTGTTGATTCTTTTTATACTCCTTACTTTTTTTTGTTGAGTTTTTATTAACGTCTGTGTAAAATCACAACCTGGAGGCACTTGCAGGAAAAGTGCATTTAATACACAAAACATGGAAAAAAAACAACAAAAAACTACTTTTACGCCAAAAGGGATGTTTTGATTCAAACATTTCTCGTCTGTGAAGTTGCTTTGTAATATATTTAATATATTTTGATGTGCATTATTACTCTGTTGTAGTTGTTTAGTACTTCTACATGTGTTGTTTATACTAGTGAGACTAGTTTGAGAATCCACACAATGATTGTTGATGTATTTTATAAATTTTGGAATGTTTTTCTTGGTTAGACTTGTGCCATGTTTTTAATAAGCTCATAGTTTAGACCTCGATTTATCCCCGACCTCAAATTAGTGCAAAAACCGACCTGTGAATCATCGTGTATGTCATCTTAAAGTGCCCTATTAGATACAGTATATGTATGTACATTGCTATTCTTTGCATTAACTACCAAAGCTTTATTTTTATGAATGTGTCCATCCAGCCTGCACAAAGATTGATGTGTTCTTTTACAAAAGTACACGTTTTGTTTTAGGAGGTAGGTTTTGTCTTGTTGGAAATCCCAGTAATATGAGTAGAAGTATGTCAACAGTGATGTGATATACCACTTCAAATGTTCAGTTGAATTGTTAGTGAGTCAAAGTGTATATGCCAGTGGTTCTCAAACTGGAAGGGGGACCAGGCGGGAAAATGTGGAGCGCTTTTTAAAACGAATCTTACAATAACTAAATAATTGAGGTCTCATGCTAACAAGGCTAGGCTAGCAAGATTTATTCAGACAGCAAAACGACACGTAAAGTACAAGATGGACTGATTTTTGACCAGAAATAAAATCAAACACAGTCAAAAACTAAATATTAGGGCAGCAACTAACGGTTATTTTCATTGTTGATTTAATCTGTTGATTATTTTCTCAATTAATCAATTAGTTGTTTGATCCATAGTGCGATCAGTGTTTCCCAAAGCCCAAGACGACGTCCTCAAATGTCTTGTTTTGTCCACAATTCAAAGATATTCACATTTGAGAAGTGGAATCAGAGAATTTCTCCTTTTTTTTTTTTCTTAAAAAATTCCTTTAGCTGTTTAATCGATTATCAAAATAGTTGGTGATCAATTTATTAGTTGACGACTAATTAATCGTTGCAGCTCTACAAAAAATTAAAAGGTTCATCTTGCTCCCATGTTTACCGTCAATACAGCGGGAAAGCCTTTGTGTCTGCCATGTTCAACATAATGTTACTGCAATGAAATTCAAATTGGCTTATTTTGTTAATAGTTTTCCCAATATCAATCTACTTTTTGTTGCCTTTCAAAGTGATGAGAAGGTTTGAGAACCACTGGTATATTGCAACACACTTCATATGGTCACCAGAAATCTTGATCTCTCTGACAAAAGCTCAGTGTTGCCAGATTGGGCAGTTTTGTACCCAGTTGAGCTACTTTTTAGTTAAAGGAACAAACAGTGTGTAACATTTAGCGGGATCTATGGACAGAAGTGGAACACCGGCTCGTAGATAAGGCCTTTCGTGTTTTCACGTTTTTTTGCGTTGGCCGCCGTAGATCTCCTACACGCTTGGCACACGGGCAAAGTTTCAGTTGTTTACAATCTGCAACCTCACCACTAGATGCCACCAGATCCTACACACTGCTCCTTTTGTGTGTATAAAAATGTTTTTGGACAGCTGTTGATAATTTGGGCTACTTTGTGTACCATGTAGGGGGTTTCATCCAACAGAAACTTACACTATAACCCTAAACTATTCATCTTTACTCATAAAACCTCATCCAACATCTGAAATGAAGGTAATTTTATGACGATTGGGCGACGATTGGTGGCAGTCAAATCTGGCAACACTGAAAAAGCTCTTTCAGGGCTCTTTAACAGTAAATATTTGTGAGCTGTGACATGTTTCACAGCTCCTGTCCAGTTCTGAATCAGTCAGGTTTCACCACAGTCAACGATCCTGTCACCAGATATTATGTTTGTTTGTTTGTTTGTTTGTTTGTCTCTAATGTTCAATGTTGCCTCGTTCATTTTAGCACTTTTTAAAACAATTATTTCAAGTGTTGTGATTTGTTATATCAAATGTAATCTATTAATCTCAGATAAGGAACGTTAGTAACAACTAGGAAAAATGTGCTGTAAATCTAACATCCACTATTTGACCCCTTCGGCGTATTTTCAAACTCCAGTCTTTTGTTCCTGCAGTAGAGAAGGCTGCAGTTTCAGGACCACATTTCGAGGGGACCCTAGTTTCGTTCCACCCAAGTACTGCTTTCTGTCTGCTGCAACGTGGTCTCACAGAATTAGCCTACGTGTAAATGACCACAACCGCATTACGTGTTATTATTTCCACCATGGAAATAATTGAGGTTCAGGCAACAAAACAAGGTCATGGTTTGGGTTAAAATAAGTAACGTTACGTTTGTTATGTAACTTAACCTTTGCAAACTTCTTCCCTGTTTGTACAGGGGAGAACAGAACCGCTAAAGGTCTCAATGAGCATGGGGTCTGTTTGACAACACATATTGTGGGGGTAAACAGGCGATCAGCACAGTTTCATTATTAAGATTATTTAATTAAAATGGTAAAACAATGAGTATTAAACAAGCATTTACAATGAAGACAGTAGGCTAGGGTCCTAGACATGTGGTCCTGTAACTGCAGCCTCCTCTACAGCAGCAACATGCTACTCAGCAGCCCACACTTAAAGAACTGTTGGTTATCATTTTAAAGTGTATTGCCGCTTCTGCCAATGAAGGACTCCCTGGCTTTCAGAGAAAGAATGCTAATCGTAATGCTGGTTTGTGTGTTTCACCTTCTCTTCCTGTTTGACCCCCCTCACTCTGCTCTGCTGTTCCTCCCCGTGGCTACACTGCCTCACCACCAGCCAGTCATGAGACGAAGCCCAGAGAGCTACAAGACAAATGTGTTAACAGAAAGTGTCTTCTACTTCTGTTTTTTTCCGTAGCGGCTAAAGATTGAAAAGCTTCAATGTGCAATGAGCTTAAATGTGAACTAGAAAGTTTAGAACAATATATATGTTAAAATGTAGAAGATGGGTAGCTTCCTGATCTATTTAATTACACTGGACACACACCATAACCGTATACAGGCATAAAGCAGGACACACACATTCACACAGCCCACATTGCCTCTCTCTTGTGTTGGAGAGCACAACTTCTACAGCAGATAGTTTTGTAAAAAGGCTCTGTTGTCTTGCCTGCATGCTGCTTTAGTTTTACATTGTACATAGGTCTTAATTTATTTGACATGATGTGTATATTAGCAATCATTGTAGCTACTGTGACAATGATTGATTTCATACGTTGCCATTTTTGCTCCAAGACAAGCAGTATTTTTTAGGTGATGAGGAGCTCTTTTTCTTTTTTGATTGGTCAAGATCCTGCACTCCTTTTCATATGTAAATCTGTTAACAATGTTGTTTGTATAAAAATAGAAAAAAAATCCCTAGAACTGGAGAATGTGATTGGTTGTATCTCGTTGGTGATTCCTTCTTATTTCAGTGCTTATGGAGGAGATGTGAGGGGCAGATTACCGTGTCCTGAAGCTGTAATACTGTTTGTACATTTGTGAATGTGCATGAAAATATTGTGGACGTTACATCTGTTGTCATAAACTGCCCTGCTGACAGAAGCACTTTGACATACTGCAGGGCACAGGAACCGAGAGGACCCACACCATGACAAGAAACTGTTAAACTGATCCCAGATCTGCCTGAGCTTCTCTTGAATTATCTCATAAACAGATCCAGGATCTTTATTTGAAGCATTTCTTTAAGATGCTTCTGTTTTCGTGACCACTGTCTGTTCACAGATGTTCAGTGTGTGTAACCCAGTGACAAAAACCAAAACAGGGTTATTTTGTACAGTTTGTGTTTGATGAGATGGTCCTCAGCCCTGACATCCAATTTTTCTCATGGGTGATTTTGTTTCCACTGCTTGCCGAAACCCCCATTATGTTAAAGTGCTTGATATGTGTCCACCCCTCCCTCCCTCCCTCTCTCTCTCTTGATGTTGTTCGTACCCTTTCTCTAATCTAGCTGAACGTGATAGTACCTGTAGTTTGGTAGATGGATGTTCTACTTTGATAAGATACAAAAAAAAGTTAATAGAATAAATACATTGTGGCTAAATGTGATTTTAAGAGACATAAAGAAAGGAAATTGTCTGAACCATCCTCCCCCGAGTCCCTTTTACACTGTAGTTTGTACATGTCGAGTGTATAACACCGTTCTATGATGGTTTTCCTGATGGTATTTGTATTTCTGTATACACTTTGGTGATCCTGTCATATCTGGGTTTTATAAACCACGATTATTTTTAAAGCTCACTCTGCCTCTCGACTCTTTTGTTCCCTCTTTTACATTCAAAGTTTACTTCCCCAGTCGCTTATCAGTTTCTCACATATTCTAGTTTTAGGTGTCACGGATGTCTCCGACCTTGGTGGTAAACAAGAAGCTTTGCTGCGTGAGTATCTCCCCCTTTATTGGGGCTTGAGGGGTACATGCACATTAACAGGTCTGCATGCAGCATATTCCTCCAGCTCACAATTGATTGCTGTAGTTGTTGGGGTGTTTTGGTTTCCTCTTCTGATTGCTTCATTTTTGTTCTTAATATCAGTATTTTGCAGTGCACTTTGAAGTAGATTAGCTAGTCATTCACCCCCTTAATAAGCACTAGGCTAAATATGATGAACATATATTGATAGTAATAAAAAACTGTATTTCTTACTGATGCAAATCAGTGTAGTATGTCGAAAAAAAAGTCATAGTGTAGTTTGTCAGAAAAATGCAAAAAAAATCATGTTGAAAAAGAGGCAGAAAAAGTCATTGTATATATAGTATGTCCAAAAAATGTATTAGTGTAGTATGTCAAAAAGTCATAGTATAGTATGTCAAAAAAATTTCATAAAAAAGGTTATTGTATGTCAAAAGATTTTATGAAAACAAGTCATAGTATAGTATGTCAAAAAATTTCAAGAAAAAAAGTCATGTTGTGTTTATGAAAAAAAATTATATTATACTGTCAAAACATTTCAGGAAAAAAAGGTCAGTATGTCCAAAAGATTATCAAAAAAGTCATAGATGCTGAAAAATTATGTGAAAAATAGTCATAGTATAGCATGACGAAAAATTTCATGAAATAAGTCATATTATAGTATGTCGAAAAAATGAAATAAAAAAATGTATTAAAAAAAGTAATGTTATAGTATGTCGAAAAATGTTATGAAAATAAGGTCATAGTATGGTATGTCCAAAAAATTATGAAAAGTCATAGTATAGTATGCTGAAAGATTTTGTGAAAAATAGTCAGTATAGTATGTCGAAGAATTTCATAAAATAAGTAATAGTATAGTATGTTCAAAAAATGTCATGAAAAAAAGTCATGTTATAGGATGTCGAAAAATGTTATGAAAAAAGGTCATAGTATACTGTCAATTTAAAAAAAAAAAAAACAGAATAGTATGTCGAAAAATTTCATGAAAAAAGTGATAGTATAGCATGTCGAAAGAAATCGTGAAAAAAGTCATAGTATAGTATGTAGGAACATTTTATGAAAAAAAGTCATGTTAAAAAATTTCATGAAAAAAAGGTCATAGTATGTCGAAAAAATTAAATGAAAAAATGTATTAAAAAAAAGTAATGTTATATTATGTTGAAAATTTTTATGAAAAAATATCATAGTATAATATGTCCAAAAAATTATGAAAAAAAGTCATAGTATAGTATGACAAAAAAATTCATGAAAAAGTTATGTTATAGTATGTTGAATAATTTCATGAAAAAAGTCATGGTATAGTATGTCGAAAAGAAATCATGAAAAAAAAGTCAGTATAGGATGACGAAAAATGTTATGAAATAAGTCATAGTATTGTATGTCGAAAAATTTCATGAAAAATAGTCATAGTATAGCATGATGAAAAATGTCATGAAATAAGTCATATTATAGTATGTCAAAAAAATGAAATGAAAAAATGTATTAAAAAATTCATGTTATAGTATGTTGAAAAATGTTATGAAAATAAGGTCATAGTATAGTATGTCCAAAAAATTATGAAAAGTCATAGTATAGTATGCTGAAAGATTTTGTGAAAAATAGTCATAGTATAGTATATCGAAAAATGTCATAAAATAAGTAATAGTCTAGTATGTCGGAAAAAAATCGTGAAAAAAAAGGTCATAGTATAGTATGTAGGAACATTTTATGAAAAAAAGTCATATGTTGAAAAATTTCATGAAAAAAAGGTCATAGTATGTCGAAAAAAATAAATGAAAAATGTATTTAAAAAAAGTAATGTTATATTATGTTGAAAATTTTTTTGAAAAAAAGTCATAGTATAGGATGACGAAAAATGTTATGAAAAAAGGTCATAGTATACTATGTCAAAAAAAATCATATAGTATGGCGAAAATTTGTCATGAAAATGTCATGAAAAAGTCATGTTAAAGGATGTTGAAAAATGTTATGAAAAAAGGTCATAGTATACTGTGTCAATTTTTTTTAAAAAAAACATATGATAGTATGTCGAAATATTTCATGAAAAAAAGTGATAGTATAGTATGTCGAAAAAAATCAGGAAAAAAAGTCATAGTATAGTATGTAGGAACATTTTATGAAAAAAAGGTTGAAATAATTAAATGAAAAAATGTATTAAAAAAAAGTAGTGTTATAGTATGTTGAAAATTTTTATGAAAAAAAGCCATAGTATAATATGTCCAAAAAGTTATAAAAAAAGTCATAGTATAGGATGACGAAAAATGTTATGAAAAAAGTTGTTATAGTATGTTGAAAAATTTCATGAAAAAAGTCATAGTATAGTGTCCAAAAAAACATTCAAAATAATAATCATAGTATAGCATGTCAACAAATTTCATGAAAAAAAGTCATAGTCTAGGATGACGAAACATTTCATGAAAAAAGGTCATAGTATAGTATGTCAAAAAATGTATGAAAAACAGTCATGTTATAGTATGTTGAAAGATATTATGAAAACAAGTGATAGTATAGTATGTCAAAAAATTTCAAGAAAAAAAAGTCATAATATAGTATGTCCAAACAATTATGAAAAAAAGTCATAGTTTAGTATGTCGAAGAATTTCATGAAAAAAAAGTCATGTTATAGTATGTTGAAAAAGTTCTGACTTTTTAAAGACATACTAAATTATGATATTTTCAATGACTTTTTATGACCACACTATGACTTCTTTTAATGACAATTTAAGGCATATTATAGGATGTTTTTTTAACATTAGGGATTAGAGGATTGATGCTATTTCCAGTGACCGAGTCTGACTTTGTGCCAGTAAGGATGAATGAATCATCTTGAGAAGCCTGACAATCTTGATTCTTGGCAGAAATCAAAATCAAAGGAGAACACAGTTTGACTTTGAAACAAATCATCAAACAAACCCTCAAAGTGTGTCTGATTCACCAAAAGACCATTCTTGACCTTAAAAACAGCATTACACAACAATCACACCATAAAGTTGATAAGTGGCTATTTTGGAGCTTTTAATTGTATCACATGATCTCCCTCAGCAGATTGAGTTTGCCTCAATAAATCTAATATAATCTAAATTTCAATTTATAACCCAGAGAAGACCTGTGTCAAAAAAATGGAAATTTGAAAAACTACTATTTCATGACAACTGGGAAACCACTGAAATGTAAATTTCCATCAACAGTCCAAAACTCGTTATCAAAATGGTTGCAGATTAATTTTCTGCTGATCGACTAATCAATAAACTGCTCTAATTTCAGCTCTAATTTAGTTTTTATTGATACTATCAGAGATGTGTCCTTTCAACTCTTGTCATTTTAAAGGCTCTAGTTTCTGTTTTATCAACATATTATTATTGTACGTTTAAGGTTTAATATGTAACAAGTGTGGTTGATGTTTGTCTGCCTCTCTCTGCTGTGTTTACAAAGAGCGAGAGAGAGAGAGAGAGAGGTAGAGAGAGAGAGAGAAAGAGAAAGAAAGAGAGAAAGCGAGAGCAAGAGAGGGGCAGATGTGTAGAGCGAGAGAGGCAGAGAGAGAGGTAGAAAGAGAGGTAGAGAGAGAGAGAGGTAGAGAGATGTAGAGGTAGAGGTAGAGAGAGAGAGGTGTGGAGAGAGAGGTAGAGAGAAAAGCGTTCGTGAGAACAAAGCAGTGAATGGGAGGAATAAAACATTATTTCCTGATAGTTTCACGGTGGTTTCGTTCTAAAGCACAAATAAACACGACCACATCTGCACACAACCCGTTCTCATCTGTGAACTACAGCCACTTTGTTTCTGACCAGGCCAAAACAGGTGACTTGTGCCACAGTATCAGCTGCTGAGGGGGCGTGACGACGTATTTGACGACCTGAAACTTCTCTAAAGCCAACAAACAACCTGCCAGTCAACATCTAAGAAGGTCACAACTAGGTTGTTTATTTTATGATAACTGATACAGGATAAATGTTATACATTCTATTTTAACACTGATATTTTGCTTTTATTTTCAATGTCAGTATGCAAAAAAAAGACAATACAAAGTAAACATTTAGTATCATAAATATGATACATAATTTGACTGCTTCCTCCATATTAAACCAATTAATTTTAAGGACTCATTGTTGCCTTGGTGATAACTTGTTTAGCTACAACACAAAAAAGGGAAAAAAAAAAACTAAATGCAAAACATCAAGAGTTGGCTGACAGCAAACACTGTAAAGAACCACATGATCTTAAGATGTATCAATCAACTCGTGTAGATGCATATATAAAAATACAGGATCCCTGTTATATATATATATATGCACATACAGTAATAATGCAATTACTAGAGTTGTAGAGCCTGTACTGGGCTTACAAACAGACAAAATGAAGAGAGCAGGATACACATACATACACACGTTTACCATTATCTCTCCATATAAACACGCATAAACCAACCAACCAACAAACAGAAGGCTCTCTGGCTTTAGAAGCTAAAAACTACACTTGACTTAAAAAAAAGAAAAAGAAGAAAAATAACAGACATTCACATTTCTGAAACAAATTTCATGATCTTCTAACTTCTCGCCCCTGATCAACCGTCTCCGTGTCCGTCAACATTTAGTGCCACCAGAGAAGCTAGAACGATGATGATTATGAGCTCCGTTTGTGCCGTCGTGTCCGACTCGTCCCACCGATCAGGGCCGAGCTCACTCTCATTGATTACTACACTGTCTGTGTTGGTCCTTTTTCTCTCAACGTTATCGCTCCTCTCACTGTGCACTCATTCACTGACTCACTGTGCACTGGTGTAAACAGTCCAGAGTCTGCACTGTGTTTCTTCATCCATCAGTGAAAGTGAATGAGTGGACATGTTGTGGAGGAAGGTGGAGAAGTGGGACTGCAGCTGTTTATGTCTGTGTTTAGTGTATGAATGTCCTGTACGTCCATGCACTTACCTCTGTATGTGTGTGTGTACTGTATGTCCATCTCTATATGCAGGCCTCTACGGGGAGGCTGGGGCTTTGCTACCGCTGTAATGAACTTTGTATCTGTTCACCGCTTGCCCCTTCACCTCAGTCGACAGGCAGGTAGTCTTGCAGGGGATCATGTCCTCTTCCTCCTCGCCCAGTAGCCAGTTCTGCACCGAGCGTTCAGCCGAAGCCGTAACGTGATTGGCCAGCCAGCCCTGGTGCCACTTGTCAAAGCGTTCATGCTGGCTCGCTGCCACTCTGTGCTGCGACTGTGGAGGAAGAGGAAAAAACTGTCAGACACCAAACAGGATTTAACAAGCAGAAAATGTACAAGCGAGTTTTGAGTTTCCCGACACGCGCTGTCACCCAGATTCTCCACATCACATCTCAAACTCTTCACATGGCGCCACACAACAGGAAACAAAGGGACTGAAATTAAATGCAGACTCCAGCCTACCTTCCTGGCCTTGACCAGCGCTCCTCTGCGGTACATGTAATCCTCAGAGTTCATGACAAACACCATCTTGTGAGTGTTGAGTTTAAATCGGCAGTCCAGACTCCCGGCGTTCTCCACGCCCAGCTGGCGGTGCCACTCTCTCCTGCAGCGCATCGCCTCCACCTGCCGCACCTGCCAGCGACGGAAACGACGCAGGTTCCTACAAGAAGAGACCCATGTATTAGCATGCTGATCATCAGATTACAATGCATGACCTTTTGTAAGGACTAACTGAATTACATATCATTTAGACCCTGTTCATTTTTTACAGATTGTTATCTGGGATGACAATAATATCACACTAAAGTCAGACTTAATGTTTGAACAGAGACTTTACTTTTCCCAAAATCAAAATTGTAACAGGATTTTTAGCAGCTCAAAATGAGGCAAAGGTGGGCAACTAAACCTCGACATCTTAAAATGAGGACTTCAAATTGACATGTTCTACATAGATGTGCAAGGCAGCTCTACCTGTGCATGACATTCTGACTGTATTGTAAACAGAGGCCTTTCTTAATTAGCTTTAATACCAAATCAATGTAGTAAAACAGAAAATATTACAAAGATTGTTTTTAACAGACCACTTCTATTGTGCAAGTTCCATTTAAAGCAGATGTTTTTTATCAAGCATTGTTAAAATGCTTAAAATGTACACTGACATGCAGGTAAATTAGAAGACCGATTCAATCTATTGTTAAGTCTCACAAACAAAAACTAACCTTCAGGTAAAATGTTGTGCTGATGGATCAGAAATATGTTGATTTAACTCTATGGTCTTTTGGTGGCAAATTCAAATTATCATCAAATGAATTACTGTCTAATGCACACCTGGTGGACAGTAAGAGTAAGAGCAGTAAGAGGCCCCAAAGCATCTGTTGCAAGTGCATGGACTGAGTGATTACAAGCTGATCTGGCTGTATTATCTATACAAGATCGGGATTTGTATGTGCACAGCTGAAAATGAGAAGTGGTCTGGTGAAGTCTAAACCTCCAAACATGTTTAACTGTTATACCTGGGCAGAAATACAGGTTTGAAGAAGTAGCCGTCTGCTTGAGAACACAGACTGGACTCAGTTCCTACAAACTGCTCCATGTAGCTCGACAGGCACTGAGGGAGGAGAGAGCAATTAATAACTGTACAACAATTTAATTTATTAAGATTAATAAATGTTTAACTACATAATTTATTTCAAAGTGTCTGTATCAGTTTGTTTCGTAAATGTGTGTTTACCTGTACATCTAACGGGTCATCAGCCTGGGCCTCCTCAGTGTCCAGCAGCTCGATAGTCATCGTCACATGACCCTTGTTTTGGAGAAACATCACCTGATGACACAGAATGCAAAGAAACATCAGTTAACCAACTCCACTCAGTTTATAGCAGCTGAAGAAAACCAGCAGATTAAAGCTGTTAAAATCTCTAAAGAAGGCAACTGGTTGTCTATAAGCAGCGTCACTTCCATGTCCAAATTAAAGGTGGAGTCTGCGATTCTAATCCAATACACTTGGTCAAACTCAGCAAATATCTCCTCACTGTCCGCTAGCTGTCTGTTCTGTGTGTACTCTGGAAAATAAATTCAGTGTTCACACACAGACCTGGCTCTGTAAATGGGGAAACAAACAAAGTGGCTCAGGTCAAACTGCAAAACACTATTCCAGCCTGGACAGGGGAAAGGTCACGGATGTATAAACAGAAAGGCAGCGGAAGCGAGAGAGATAGTAAATCTGGCACATGCTAACATCCTGAATGAGCACTGAGGAGGGGAGGGGTGTATTTGTTTGGGTGTTGAGTTCAAATATCAACAATCTTTCTCCAGAATTGCAGACTCCACCTTTAAAAATGTACATTATGTAGGATTTGGCGGCATCTAGTGGTGTGTTTGCACTCACTCCTCCCTTTCCAAGACTGCGGTAACTGTGCTGCCAAGTGCAAAACTGTGGTAACGCCGTCAGGATCCATACCATAATAGCAACCAAAGTCGGACTGCGGCTGGCGGTACCACGGTTTTGCACTCTGCAGCTCACGTTACTGCAGTTTCACAAGCTTGTCGGAGAACTACGGTGACTACTGTAGAAACATGGCGGACTCCGTGAAGATGACCCGCTCCCTACGTAGATATGAAGGGCTCATTCTAAGCTAACGAAAACACAGCGAATCTTATATTCAGGTGATTATACACTAATGAAAACATGAATACTATATTCCATTTCTGTTAATAGATCACACACTGTTCCTTTAATGCAGATTAGTCCTAACACAGCAGGTCAAACTAACTAACTTCACCTGTAGCACTAAACATCAGATAAATTCAGATAATGTGTTCTGAAAGAAAATCATTAACTTTTAGTAAAGCAGGAAGCAGGATGCTCTCTGATTAAAACTCTCCATTATAAAAAATAACTATTAGTGATGTCCTTTGCTTTTCAGGGTACATTTAGTATTGCGATTTTTTTACTATCTAAAACTACAAAAAAATTGTGGACAGCATACTTCCACTGCAGCGAAAATGGAAGTTGATGATAGAAAATCGTTTCACTGCCTCAAACAACAGTGAAGTGTCAGGGCCAGATATGTGATTCAGAACTAAATTCACCAGGACTCTGCGCTCACCTTGAAGCAGTTCTCCTCAGCCATGACTCTCTCAGCTTTCCACTGGTAGCTGGTCTCCCAGGCTGCTCTGACACACTGCGAGGACAGGTTCCCCCCCGCCGCCCCCCTCTTCCTCTCAGCCAGGTAGACATCAACCACCTGCAGACACACCTCGTCGCTCACTAGGTGCTGCAGCTGAAGTCAAAAGAAAAAAGGGGATTAGAAATGTTAACTGTTGTAAATGTCTTCATTGTTCAACACGAGTGATCAACCTGACAGTCGACTCTGCTTACCTGCCGAATGATGTTGTGGATGACCTTGTCGATGGTGAAGCCGATGTAGGCGTGGATGGTGAACATCTCTCTCAGTGTGTCTTCGTACTGTGTGGAGTCCAGGTTGCCATCCAGCAGGCTGCGCACCATGTCCAGGAAGGCTGGGTAGTACTCCTCCAACTCCACCTCACCTGTGGAAGAAAGGGATGTTACATGTGTTATAACAGCACAGTCATTACAATGTGAGTGTGGATCTGTGCACCTCTAACATGAATAAAATAATACAATTAAAATTAGGTCAGTGTGGATATCATTAATTGAAACTGTTGCCTGATATGCGTATGTGCTCTGCAGTCAATTAATCCATTGAAAGAAAATCAAATCAACATCTATTTTGATCATTATTAATCGTTGAAGTCATTTTTCAAAATAAAATACCAAATATATGATGGTTACAGGTTCTCAAATGTTAGAATTCACAGACTTTTCTTGGTTTTACAGTGTAATACATTTCATTTGTTGGGGTTTTGGACTATTGGTCGGACTAAACAAAACATTAATGAAGTCATCTTGTGCTGAAAGGTTTTTTGGGTTGGTATTTGTCACTATTTTCAGGGCTCAACAATAAGGATTGCCCACTTGCCCGGGGTAAGTAAAAGGCCACATCAAGCTAGTAAATCTAGCAACTCTCAACTTTTTTTCTGAGCTGATGATGGAAGAAGCACAGGAGTGAGCCTTCTTATATATTGTATTGTTGTTTTACCACTGTGTTTT
The DNA here is from genome assembly GCA_916701655.1 of Sebastiscus albofasciatus. Classification (NCBI taxonomy): domain Eukaryota; kingdom Metazoa; phylum Chordata; class Actinopteri; order Perciformes; family Sebastidae; genus Sebastiscus; species Sebastiscus albofasciatus. The sequence continues at coordinate 58,504 of CAKAOI010028100.1, read as the reverse complement.
GTTGTTTTTAAATATGCTCTATAAATAAATTAACTTGAGCCACCTCACTTCCTTCTCGTCTCGTGACAAAATGGCGGCAAGTAAAGACAAAGTTTATGAACCGAGGCGCAAGCAAGCTTTTCAATTATCCTGGAAACGGGATAGCCGGGTGGCGTTAGAGGATGTGTGCGAAACTCCCAACTATGTATTTCAGAGTTTGTCACAAGTTTGAGAGCAAGGCGGATAAAACATGACAATTAACTTTAGTCTTTGATGTTATTTGATAACCACAAATAAATAAAACTATTTGTATAGGGGCAAGTAAAAATTTACTTCAAGGAGATTTCTGACCCACTTGTCCGACCAGGCAAGTGAAAAAAAACTTAACTTTGAACTAATTAATTGATTAACATAATCATTAGTTGCAGCCCTACTCTGCAATTTGCCTGCTTGAAAGGCTTTACACTGCATTATAAAATTTGCTGTTGCTATGACAGCTCATTGGGTTACAATAAACAAAAATGGATCAGGCTTTATACAACACACAATTGTTTTCAAAATGGCCTTGATACTAATTTTGCAAACCACTTCAGGACACCAAAAACAGATGTTGTGTGACACCAGCTTAACTGAGTCAGAATATCACATAATACTACACTATGCTTATAACCAGGGTAAGTCAAATACAAATCTGTTATTATTTTGTTCATTTCTGTTATTCACTCTAAAACATAATGCCACTTCAAATGCTGGCAAGGCAAAGAAAAGAATAGCTGCTGTCTTTCGACACATCTGGAATCATTTTCAAACAAGCCATTCTCTCCATCATGATGTGTGACTATGACTCAACACTGTGAATCCTGGGATAATTTAGGTGAACTGACATGAGAAACAGATTTAAATTCACTTTCTGATTCAGTGCTCATTAATTAAAAGTAATTAACTCATCTCCCTGATGAGGTAATGCATTTATTACAGCTCTTGATCATAGTTCAAGGATGTAAAACAAAACACAACCTCCTACACTGAGCTCATTTGTCCATGTTGAGTCAGATGTGGCAGCTGGTTGAACAAACTCAGATTAAATACTTTGATCAGACCGTTCTAGGATTTGCATAAAGTAGCTGAACTTACTGGGCTGTTTGAGGCGGAGCTCCATGGCGAGGTCACATGCTTTTTCTCTCCTCCCCTCTGCCATCAGCAGCCTCTCCCTGCTCTGCTCAGCTCGGTGCTCCAGCAGCTGGCGCTCGGCCTGTCGGTAAACCCGCAGCAGCCGCGAACACAGGGTCTGGTGCAGCCGCAGGAAGAAATACCAGTTGTTGTTGACGAAGAAAAGGTTGTAGACGCCGTCCAGCTCCTTCTGGTGCTCTGCTTCAGGGTCGCGCAGGTCCACCTTCTCCCCGGGTACACCTGAACCCGTCTCCATGGGCGTAGATCCAGGGGTGGATGAGGCGGTCCCTGCAGGCTGGCTCATGCTACTAGAGGTGGTGGAGGCCTCTGTGTCTGCAGGTTGAGATGGGCTGCAGCGCCTCCGCCTGGACTCGCCGTTGAGCTGCTGCTGAGGTTGGGGCTGGGGCTGGGGCTGTGATTGGGCAGGTTGGGGTTGAGACTGACTACCTGTGGCTGCTGCTGCTCCTGATGCATTATTAGAATTACCATTTCCTCCTCCTCCACCTCCTGCTGGGGCTGCTGCTGCTGCTGCTGCTGCTCCACCTCCTATTCCTCTCTCTGCCCCCTCCTCAGGCTCAACCTCCTCATCTGTCCAGTCTTCAGTATCACTGAGCTCGCCGCGGCGGGAGAAGAACAGGTCGGGTACAAAGTGCTGGATGATGCGCTTGATGTGATCCTTGTCGTCTTTGTGGATGGTGGGCTGACGTTTGACATGGTAGATGATGAGAGAGGCAGCGTCCTCCAGGATCTGTTTGTCCTCGTACGTAAAGACCATGTGAGGCTCGCTGGCTGAGGCCGCACCAGAGCCGTTGCGGTTCTGCTGGCCAACTCCACCCTCTTCTGTGCTCTGCTCCTGACGCTGAGACACAGAAAAACACAAAGATGAATGCAGGCAACACACTGTGACAAATAATGGGTTTTAATGAGTTTCATTGATCTCAGGGAAATTAATTGTCCTATATTAAAATCAATTCCATCGCAGCTACAAAGTTTTCCTCTAACAGCAGTACTACACAAGGACAAACAAGGAAATGACAAAACAACATCAACTCAAGGAGTCTTTCTCATCTCCCAGTTTGTAACATCCTCGATTCCTTTCCTCGCCTCCTCTCCTCGCGTACCACCCACGGGGGATGCGAGCGGAGGAGGCAAGAGGAGAGAGGAGTTGAGGCAACAGGCATTTAACAAATGATACATTCTTGCCTCGGAGCCGTCATTTTAAAGCAACATCAATTAAATATGACATGTAGCACAGCTACATCAGCTGTCCAGATACATACTATACAAATAAAGAGTGACATATAGGCTATTATATATATATATATATATATATATATATGATTGAATGATATATATTTTATACACACACACTCCATATGACAACTCGAAATACAGCAAATTAGTGCTGAATGCAAGAGAATGTTCTTATTGACATAATGTGACGTTAGCACCTGTTTGCACTTGTAAACATCATGTCACGATTATAGTAGTTGAGTTGGATGTAGCCATTCAACAATAAAAAACATAGGCTGAGTAATATCAAGGTGAAAAGTCATTAAGGAATGAATCCTTACTCAGATTGATCTTGGTGATACTATTTAAAGGTTTACCTCACCGTCCACCTTGTCCAAACTTGACCCCGTGTATCACTCAGCCCTGAGGCATGTCACAAACTCTAGCTTCAGGACCGATTATTGTACCTTGTACTACATGGTAGGATGGTCATCCCTCACTTTGCGTAGGTTACAACATTTGTACATTTTAGTCTACAAGATCATCTCTGGCAAATTTCCTACTTACTTAAGCCGGAAGTTTGTATTTCTGCAAAACCAACACATGACCCACATGACCAACATGCTGCCTTGTTAACACTCTGTATGATGTGATGCATTTTGTCGTACCTAGTGTTGCTGCCGTGATTTAATGTTGTTGTCTTGTTATGTATTGGATGCTGCTATTTGACCCTGTCTCGGCCAGTTCTATTCAGTTCTAGTTCTATGACTTCCTAGTCAAATAAAGGTTATATATAAGGAATGTGGTTAGAACAGCGCCTTACGAGGCGCTACACAAGCGGAGAAGGGCAGAAGGTTTGGTCGAGCGTTTGATCATCCTAAATAAATACCACTTATGAATACAAAAAGGAACAATTATATTTGTAGAGTCCTGCCATGGTTTGAGATTATTCCAGCTGTGCGTCACACCTCTCTTATACGTCACATGTGCCGAAAAGCCTTCTGCAAAGGATACACCGGTGTAACCTCACTTATAGCTCCTTCTGCAAGCCTCCGTCCTCGCTCCTCAAGATGCATTTTAGGAATTGGGACGTCCTTCAAGATAGAGGGCTGAGATCGATTTCCGGGTCACAAACAAGGTCCTGCATTTCCTATTGGCTCAATTTCGGCGAGTGCAGACGGCGCATGTGTTGTACCCCAATAACATGATGCGATGGTGACACATGATATCTCCTCTTTTCACCCTCCTTGGTCATAAACCGGAGGAGCGAGGAGGCGAGGAGGCACAAAATTGAGAAACGAGAGTTGCTTGCTTGTTCTAGAGCTTTCGATCATATCGCACGATCCTCATCAGCAGATTGATTATAATCATGAACTTCTGATTGATTCTTGTGATTATGTCTTGATTGTTATGTCAACTACTGTTTCCAAGGTCAAGACTGAACTGGAAAGCTCAACTATACAAGGAAACCAGGAAAGAATTGTTTGCTTAAATGAATGCTGAGTATTAACAATCATCCAATATATAAAACACCAGAGTAAGGTGATGTTTTTGTTTGGTGGGCTCTGGGTTTGAATTCATTTTTGGAAAATGAGAAGGGATTATATCGCAAGCTGAAAACGGGATGTTAAATTGCTCATTAACAGTTAAAATATAATGAACAATTTTATTGTGTCCAGCCTCTGGTATACTCTACAACCTAGCCCAAAAAATATACATAAATGTAATGTGACACTCTGCAGCTGATTATCTTTGCATATTATGAGGGCTCTAGTTTTGGGATGGCAGACGGGAAGAAAGTTTTTACCTCATCATAGACGCTCTCAATCTCATTGAGGAGACTCTTCGACCGCAAGGCCTTCATGTCATTCTGTTTGAAGTTGACTCCTTGGTGATCGAGGGACTTCAGGTACGCCTTCTCGTACTGCTCCCTCCAAATCTTATTGAACCCCTGCTGGGCCTCTCTCCACTCCTCCTCCTTGGCTTTCAACCTGTAGAGGAAGACACACCTTTAATGTAGATACTTCACAAAACACGGACACGTATTTAAATGTGTTACGTTACCATGTCTGTCACTGAACTTGCATGTACACATAGCAGTTTGATTGTAAGGGTTAATGCATCTGTGGGAGGGAACATGTCAGTTTTTCATGATGCATTCTTTATGTGAAAACCTGCCACGTGTAAAACACGTATATCCATGTGCCAAGGTACAGATCACTGAATAGGGTTGGGAGATATGACAGTGTATACCGTGTGACGCTAGAAATGTGTCGACTGGTAGAGATTTGTTTTGTCAGCTTTTAAATGAAAGATAAGCAAATCCTACAGGACAGGTCAAGTCTTTTTTTTTTTCTTTTGGTATACTCTAAAATACACGTGTGATTTTTATATTGCACTGACTGAAGTCAGGGTGGTATTTATTGCACCTGTTAACCTTAAAGGTGTTAAATACAGGTTTAAGAGCATTTCTTTGCCTCTCAATATGACGACAGCATTAGCGCTAACAGTGCAAACACTGTGCCAAAGTACTGACAGAGAAAACAGTGTTTACCTGGGGGGGAACCGGAGGGTCGCCGCTATGCTTCCCTGATAACGCTATCGGTCGGGACAGCGTTATCAACTGTGAACGCTGTATGAGAACAGTGCAGAGTAGCGGCCGTGAGCTAGCCAGTGGGGCACGCTCATATGTACGAACATGCACTGAAAGCATGTGCAGCCGGCCCGGCGATGTCGACAAAGCACAGAGAAACTCACACACACGGAGAGTGACTTCATTCTCTACTCAGGTAGACATTACTCCTCTATATCTTTACATAGAAAATAGCTGTTTGCTGCTATATTAATGTTCTGGATATCACATTTAGCACCTTTAAAACTTGTAACACTTGAAATGAATGTTCTCAGGAACCTTAAAGCTTCTATTTTGAAAGAATTTTAGTTTTACTGTTTTGAGTCATTTGTTTTGAACTCAAGTGTTATCTCATGTGAGGCAAGTTGTTTCTGTTTATATAGAAGTTCCAAATAAAAGAAGAAAATAATCAAATGTGATGAAGTACGGTATGGTTATTTTAAACCATTTCTTAATTAAATTTACAGAACAATTACTATATTGTGATATAAACCGTTACCATGACATACAATTACATATACCGTGATAGAAGACTTTGGCCATATCGCCCACCCCTAACACTGAATACACAAACACTTTTTAAAAACAGCTCTTGCTGCTATAGTTCACCTTTGTTGGCAGAAATCACTGCCTGTTGATACAAGGACTGTCAGCAAATCAAGGTTTCCATCATACTGTCAATCAGTTAAACTTTCCTGCTGGTAATGTAAATTAAATGTGCTGTCTAACTGCAAACAGCAATCTCCATTACATATTCACAATGTTGATAAACAAGAAAATTAGCATTCTATAAATATGTCTAATGATAATAGTACATGCACATCAAGATCATAAACGAAAGAGACGATGACTTTCTTCCATTGAACGTTTAACTGGTGAAGAAATTTGAAATAAAAAGACAGTCCTGACCTCTTAAGCACCACAGGCACAGCGGTAGCAGGACTCCTCTTCAGTCCCTCGATGATCTCAGGGGCTTTGTCACCATAGATACGATACACAGCACGACGCTGGATGACCTCAGAGGTGCCGCCCAGGCAGTCGTCTAATCTGAATCGGTCCTGGTCCTCTGGGGAAAGACGGGAGAGCTTCTTCTGGACGCTTTCTAGCACCCTGATGGTGGCCAGGTTTGTCTCCAGAACCACATCCAGCTATAAAGTTCAGAGTTACAGACACAGAGCTTTAAAAGGGCAGCCATCAAATACAATGTAGTGGCAAGTGCTGTGTTAAAGCTTATTATCTCCTCTTTTACGAGAGCAGGGACACAAGAAGACAAAAACATACATTGAGTAAGTTGTGATGTTTATACAAACCTCCCTGCGCTACAAGAAGTGTAAATATAATCTTTGTTAGGATGTACGCACCTCAAATCTTTCATCCTCGCAGCGATGCAGCTGCTCCTCATAAGGAGTCTTCTTCGAGCTGACGAAGGTGGAGTCCTCTGACCAAGAGGGAAATGACACCCAGGTGTCGTTCAACACCTATACACACACACAGACAAAGTGTAAAATCATCAATGGGAAAATCCTTTTCATAGGAAAATATTTCATATTTCATTTTTTTTATGTTTTTTTCATGTTGAATGACTTATTTTCAAGAAACTTATGAGTACATCTCTGGTAAACACAAGATTTAAAGTGGTGTTTTTGTGTGATTCTTTGTGGAGAAACTCAGTTTTATAGATCCCTCGATTAAATCAACTAATAGATTAGTCGACAAAATCGAAAGAGTGTTAGTCGACAAAGAATTTCTCTGGTCGAGGACAGCCCTATCATTTACAACATTTACGCTAGAAAACAGCAATATGTCAGCAAAAGGCAGGGAAGAAGAAGACTGCTAGAATGTAAACATGGATGTAAACAATGCATGTTTCAAACTTTTAAGTAAAATCTGCTTTGCAAATGTTTTATGAGGAAGGAAATCGATTCAACAGACCTCAAGGATAAACACAATGCACTTTGGTGAGTAAGACTGAATGTAAACAGAAACTTTGTTTACAAGAAAGCTCCACATGTCACCTTTAAGCAACACACTGATCTAGTGACAACTCTTCAGGAAACTTAAAGTGGGGTTTACCTCCTTGCATAGGGCAGTGCGCCCGCTGCATTTAGGCTGCTGGTAGGTCTTGGGCAGTGCTCTGTAGCTGGACCCCAGGCGCTTGCATGATGCATAATCCACCTCTCTGCCCCCTCCCCCCTCCATGTAGCGATCCGACAGCCCTGACACAGCATGAGAGAGCTCTTTGTCCCCCAGAAATGACTTGAACTGTGTATACAGTTCAGGAAACTTCCTGGAAGGAGATGGATGAAATCATGAATGAGAGATATATCAGGAGAAGAACAGCTGATCAAAAAACGCTCCATCAAAAATAATCCTACCAACGAGAAGTAATATAAATAAAAATCTGCATTATGTCATGTTAATTTTAGTTTTTTTACACAGTTTGGTCCATAATTGATAAAATCACATACGTTCCATATGTAATGATCATACCAGTACCATTTGCATATACCTTTAAAAATTGTTTAATGGTCCTGAAAGCCTTTTATACATGTCAACATTTTTAACAGTGGTTGCCCCCCTGCAGTAATACCAGTATGCCTCTTCTACAAGACCAGATATTAACTTCAACTCCCTGCAGCTACTCGATCCATTTTTCTGATTTCATCCAACCAATTCACACATTTATTCAGCTCAACCATCTTTCCATCCACTCACCCCAGGAAAGGAGTGACTAGCTGTAGCAGCTCCGCTCCCGAAACTACTTCCTGGTTAAACAAGGCGATGCAGCGCAGGAAGTTCTCGTACACCTCCTGGCTTTTAAAAAGGCGACGAACCTGAATGATGAGTGGGTGGACAGGGAAGTTAAGACATTAAAAACATTGGCAGTGAGTTAAAAGAACTATATGAACCTAGGAATAAAGAAAATCATCATCACTGCCATGGAAACTGATGTCTCACCTTATCAAAGAAGGAGAATTCTCTTAAGACTCCATGTTTGCCAACTGAAGCAAAGGACTGATCTTTGGTACAGGAATACTTCATTTTCTTCTAAATGAAAAAAGAAATGAATTATTTTATATGTATATTACTTAAAGTTATTGTAGTTTAAGCTTTTGAATCATTGCTTTAGGAAGTATACAAAGAGTTGAACCTTTTCAAGGACATGTGTATACATACACTTGTGTATTTCCTGAGGCGGTTATTCTAAATTGAGAGTTTACCTTGAGCAGTGGGGACATGTGCTGCAGTAGGATGGGTCTGGGCCTCTTTTTGTTTTGTTTGGATATCAAGTCCTCGTCGTCCGGCCTTTTCAGCTGCTCTTTCCCTCCTGTCAGTGAGCTCCCCGTGAACTACAGAAGATGAAGGAAAAGTGTCACAAAGTGTCAGAAAATAGTGAAAAATGCCCATCACAATTTCCCACAGCCCAAGTTGATATATCAAAATAGCTTGTTTTGTGCAACCGACAGTCCTTGAAAATTACTTTCATAAAAGACTTTAAAAAACACAGCAAATATTCACATTTGAGGAGCAAAAGTCAGTGGGTTTTTTTTGGCATTTTTGCTTAAAAAAATGACCTAACCTTGATAAATCAATTATGAAAATAGTTGCCAATGAATGTTCTATTGGTACTAATTACTAATCTACTAAATTGTTTCAACTTTACTTTGGACTTGCACTTTGAATTACTGTATTCAAATAATGTTGAATAAAAAGCACTTGTTTTGCAATACGTTGACTAAGTATAAATACATTTCTGAGCTGTAGCATGAACATAAAACATGTCATTAGCAATTCTCTTGTGATGTGTGTTAAAATACACAAGAAAAACTATTGTTTTTTGTGCAGAGACCACTGATTTTGTGACGACCTTTTTGATTTTTTACATTATTTATCTCCGTCTGCTGCTTTACTGACCAATGATCTCTTGGCATCAGGTAAGAATTGCCCGAACTCAGCCAGCAGGTCTTCTTGCCCCTTGAAAAGACTGGCAACTTTAGAAAACACCTCATCTTCAGTCATCCCACTGCTGCCTCGGCTGCCTCGACTCTCCTTCACCTCCAGCTGCTCCTTCTGTGGGGTGGTACAAGGAAAATGGTGATCAGAGGGGAGGAATCAAACTTAATTTAATAAAAAGAAGAGCCAAGCTGAAATTCTTTGGCCTGACTACACATGACGGTCATAGTCTTGGTGCAGGAGACACAAACTGTCCACCAAGGAACAGGCTGCTGTAGGAATTTGCTCCTGGACAAAAACACTTAAACTATTATCTTTATTGACTTGTTCAATTTTTATTTAAAATATCATATAGCCATTTAGAAATGACCGATATCACCAGAATAACAGTGCTGTGAGACCTCTGCTTTGCTAAAACCCTACAAGAACAGTAAAATCTTTGAGGTAGAATAGGAGGAATGTAAGAAAACCTACATTGCCTATTATTATAGCATAATATGCAACTATAAAGCAACTTAAATCACCACATTTTATCTCCACAGTACCTGATATGTGTGAAGAATCTCTAGGAAGGCTCTGTAGATCTCTGGGTGATCCAGGAAACGGTTTTTAATCTTGTTTACATAGCTGATGGCACTGTCAAACTCTACGGGGCTCGTTTCCGAGGCAGGTGGCGATACAGACGAGGTGGTCGCCTGATTCTGGCTCTCTCTGCTAGTCAGGGGGAGAGAAAGCCTGCTGGGAGGCTCTGGAGGTCCTGCTGGGGTCGAGGACGATAGGGACTCTGATGGGGCCGCCTTGACTTCGCTGGTCTGGGCAGGTCCAGCTTCAATGTTGGCAGCAGTGGCACTCCCTGAGGTTGCGGTCACTGCAGAGGTGGTGACACTCTTCCCCTGCTGGCCTGGGGATACCTGGACAGATGAAGAAGGAAGAAGCTGCATGGTTAGAGGTGCATTAATTTAACTAACTCAAGTTGTTTACTTCAAATAAGATTTGGGGAATAATATATGCCAGTAAATGCCAGCCCAGATGGTGGTTAAGCAATGTTAATGTTAAAAAAAATGTAAACACTTGAATTGTGCTTGTCTCAGTGGTTATGTCAAAAATCACTTCCTCGTTTATACATTCACCACTTCCTACATAATAAACTCTCTAGTGAGCAGTAAATTGTCAAATTATTTGAGGTGGACCAGGATGGAAATTAAGAAAAACTACAACTCTCAGCAACCAAAACAATTTTATGAATGGTATCTTTTCACATCTATAAAATGTGGAGCATTGCATTGTGGGATTGTTAACAGAAAGTAGTTGACACACTTTTCCAATTGCATTGTGAGAACTTTAGGGCCCTATATAGTGCATAAATTTGACACTCAGAGTTCAAACACTCAAAATAAAATGGCCGACAGTAAGTACAGTGCACTATATAGTAAACATGGAGGGATTTTCCCTTAAATTAACAATGAAAAGGGTAGAACCTGGACCCTATTTTCCAATGTTTTTATGTATAACTGACTAATAGGGACAACAATTTCTGAAATTGGTCCAGTGTTGAGGGAGAACGCTGTAGACGGCAGCTGCTCACGGGTTGCAATATGGGGATATTGGGACAAGCTAGCAACGTCATTTACATCAACTAAAAGTGCTTGTTTTTGCCATAAAAGGCTCTGATTGTTATCATAAGTGTCTGACATTATGGAGAGAGTCGGACTCAAGGAAAAGTCTTGTTCTGAAACCTGGCGAGCTGACGTGTTGCTGGAAGACAACGGTGGAATAGTTGAATACATCCATGGTGGAAACGTGAGTGGCAGACGGGCAGAGTTTGTTGTGTTGGAGTACAGAAAGCTTAGCTTAGTGTGATCTAAAAGATTTACAATGTTATGGTTGAATATTTAGATGATTTCAACAATGTGGATGAGGTCTTTAATTCGATGGTGGCCCGCATTTATTTAAATCAGAGTATACGGATATTCAGATTTTACAATGAGACTTCTTGTGCGAGACTTGGACACAATAACAAACAGACCGGAGCAAGCTAAAGATAAGGACCACTAAAGGAAAAACATTTTATTTCTCTGTAGGGTCCTTTCCGTAATGTTGCCAGACACTTCTAATAACAATCTGAGCCTGTCAGTGACGCTGCTCATTTGCCCTCGCAGCTTATTTTGCGGCTGCCAGTTACCGCGCTCTCCCTCAATACTGGACCAATTTTCAAAAATCTCTCAGAGAAGAAAACGTCATTGGCATTTGGTTCTTGACATAAAAAAATAGTTTTTTTTAGATGACAAATGTTTTTAGGCACCAAAGGTATATTAAAATCCAGTCTGGCTTGTTGCCTGTCTAATAATGACCGAAGAACATTCTTATCTGGGACTATTTGTTCATCTTGAAAAGCACCTTAAAGTCCTCTGGACGTGCTACACGTGAAACCGAAACTTGAAACTGGTCTCTGCATTCTTTATGATTTTTTTTAAGCCAAAACACTTATATTAATGTATAAATAAAATATGAAATCATACCAAATGTGAACGGAATCAGGTCAGTTTTGAGTCACAGTGCATCAAAACAATACAAACTTACTCTGTATCTTTTTTTATATATTGAATTGTAGTCGATGTGTTTAAATATCTATCAAACTGTCTAGGAGAGATACCCACCTACACACATTTTTTATACACATTACATATACTCGGTTGCCAGTTTATTAGGTACACCCCGCTAAAAGTCTAATACAACAGTCGTGTACTAAATCCTTACTTCATGAAGTTATAATGTTCATTTTATGTTGAAACTGATTTAATTGGGTGTTGGTTCAACTTTATGATAAATAAACTGGAGTGTACGTGTACAATTCAGCATGGCATATTTTGGCTCTTTCGAAACCTTGGGATCAATTTAAAATAGAGCACCCAATTGAAATTCAGTGCAGAAGAAACAAACCTGTTTCCTCTTAAGAATTTAAAAGTTCAACATACTGTGACTTTCAGCACACCGTGAGTTTGTAATGATGCACCTGCTGAAAGTTTCATAGCTCTGAAGATAAATAAAGCACTAGTTTTGAGAATGTATCAACTTCAGTGGTAAATAGTATCTCACCTGTGTGGAGAACGGAGATTGGAGGAAAGCCACCCCATTCTTGGGGACCTCTATCCGATACCCCGGTGGTAGAAAGGCATTGAAGCCCAAGACGAGGTCCGGGTGTCCGTGGAAGAGCTGCGACACACGATTTATCACCCCCGGTGTGTCAATGCTATTCAAGAGAACAAGGCAGACACAGATATACTGTATTAGTGGAGTGGATGACAGAGGCAAATAAAGAGGCGGCTGTGGCTCCGAGGTAGAGCAGGGATCCCCGGCTCCTCCTGTCAAATGTATATATGTCCTTGAGCAAGATAGTTAACCCCAAAATTGCTCCCGAAGGCTGTGCCATCGGTGTGTGAATGAGTATTTAGATTAGATCCTGATGAGCAGGTTGGCACCTTGCATGGCAGCCTCTGCCATCAGTCTATGAATGTGTGTGTGTGTGAATGGGTGAATGCTGACATTCTGTAGTGTAAAGCGCTTTGAGTGGTCGGAAGACTAGAAAAGCGCTATATAAATGCCTTTTACCATTTAAAGATTAGCTTCCTTTCTCATATGCTGCATGAAGACAACCAACTCCTAATCAAAAATAGTGTTGCAGCTTAGTTTAAAAAAGTAACAAATAACAATTTCTGTCACCCCAAGAGAATATAAACTGCTGGATAATTAAAGTGGGGTGCTATCTGCAAGTTATCAATAAATGCCTTAAAATGTGTGGTTGAACCCTCTGTACTTATATTCTGCAAACGTGATCAAAGTCTACACACGCAAGCTCTGCAATTCAGCATCTCAAGAGACTGTATTAGGGAATATACAGTCATTAAAAATGTATTACTAAAAACTAATTTAGTAAAGTAACTTTCTTCTTGCGTAAAATACCTCTGTGACTTGAACTCTTTCATGATGTCGAGAAACTTGTTGTATATGCCAGGATCATTTGCGAAACGGATTTTGACTTGGTCCAGATAGGACAAGGCATCTTCAACCTAAAAAAAAAAGAGGGGAGAGAGAGAAAAGATATAAATGCAGCACAACAAAGTACAATCAGTCTCACATGGACCTGTAGAGAAGCTTCTTTTTTTTATCAAACATCCTGTTCGTGCTGTGAGGATCTTACTAGGATGTCAGCTATTTAACATGGTTAACAGGACAATGGCTTGTGTGTCTCATTAATAATAATAGTATATATTGGCCACTAACAAACTGAGATGTTTGCATTCCTCAATACTATATGTGGACGTATTTTCATCTGAAGCTAGTAGGTCATTGTCAGCTGAAGTGCTATATCAACAAATGCACTAGTTAGCTGTACAAGCTGTACAAGTAACAGCTAAATAAATAAATAAATGGCCGAATACACAAGAGAACCTCCCCCCCACCCCCCAATCAGCTTTTTGTTCACCGGGACCTCTTTATTCACAAGCTAAAGGTTTAGGTTACCATAAAAAATATGTGTTCACACACAAAAAGCGTTGTCACAAACAGTCCTCGTACTAAATAAAGAGGGTTTTGTTGAAGCTAACAGTTAGCCCAACAACAGCCAGTCACAACTGACGAGAATAACTCCAACGAACACTTACAACACCTACTAATCTACACAATAGTCACACAGCTGGTTCCTCTAGAACAACACCAACATTACCGTGCGATAATATACTAAACTACTGCGATAACAAAAGACATAATGAAGCTGCTAATCAAGTGGAAATAGCCCGTTGTCGGCTGGCTAGCCTGGCTGACGTCCTCCACTTTGTTCAGGAGGTGGCTGCTGCTGCTGCTGCTGCTGAAAAAAGACGAACAAGGAGGAACTTCCCACAACCCAACCAGAGAAAGGTTTGAGTTTAACTCACAGCACTGGGCTAGTTATTGACATGGTAAATAAATAAGAAACTATAACTCGCCTGTCACTCAAGACATCCATTATTAAATGAAATACACACAGCTTCCACATCTAAACCCTTTTACATGTCTCTTTACATGTTGTGGCTGTTTAGCAAATGAATTACTTTTAATAGGCCAGCGTGCTAACTGACGGTTAGCCAGCCGTTTGCTTTCACTACTCTCGACGGTTAGAGAAATGATTTGAAAAACGGTTAGAGAAATGATTTGAAAACGGTTAGAGAGAAACGGTTAGAGAGGTGAGAGAAATCCAACTGAACAAAATGGTTCTCTGACTCTCTCTTGTGTGTGTGAGAGGAGACTTTTCCTCCCTTTGGTCGTGTGTCCGTTTGGTCTTTCTTACCTTCAGCTTCTGGAAGTGCTGCTGCTGCACTTGCTTTTGTGTTATAACGTAAGGCTTGTCTTGAATTTGGTTTATTTGCTTCGCGGTGGTGCTGCTGTTGTGCGCCTGAATCTTCGCCATTATATCCCCGGCGACACAAGGAGAGGCTTTGAAAAAAGAGAGAGCCACAACTTGAAGCTTTTGTCGGTGTTACCTCCAGCTCCAGTTGTTGGCTAGCCGACAAACCTTCCTCTCGGTCGGGAAGCCAGCCTGCCTGCCTCTCCGCCTGCCTGCCAAGCGAGCAAAAACCTCCTCTACTTTGCCTACTAGCTGGAGCTGGACAGTCTCGGTCGGTACACACACAGCAGCGGTAAAAAACGGACGGAGACGGGGACAAATCCAGCAGAGTGGAGGAGGGTTGATGACAGACAAGCTGCTACTCGCTGCGACTTTCATTAAACATCACCATCTCCATCTCCATCTCCATCACCATCGATTCAAACAAGCTGAGAGCAAATAAGAAGCGTCGGGGAAATAAGCAGCTAAAAGGTTGGACAATGGTTGCCCGTTTATCGTATTTAAAATAAACTATCGTCCTGTCTCTTTAAATTCGGCGGCAGCGGTCTGTCTTGGCGTCCGGAAGCCAGAGTAGGAGTGAAAAAATTGAAAAAAAAGGAGTGAAAAATTGAAGTGCGCAGCCGCAACCGATGGGAGGAGCTGAGCCTGAGCTCTCTCAAGAATCAGATTGCTCCACTCCCCCCTTCACTGCTACAAAGGAACAATGTTGCTCCGTGCAAAAACAGATAGCTTCATACTTCTGTGTGTTTTTTAAAAGCATTTCAAGACAACACATGAGCAAATAGTTGGATTCAAAAATGATTTATTAGTGATTGACTTTCACATGGTAAAAACATCAAGAGGAGTAATGAGCATGACAAAAAGAAGTGTGCATTTTCTAACTACAGTAGCATGGTAACATGGTCGTTTAGCCACAGAAAGGTGCAGTAAAGGATCTCCTTTATGTTTTTCTAAATCTAAACGATGAGGTGTCCTAACAGGCTTTGGCAGGAAGTTTCCACCTTTCTAGCTACTGTCTGACTTTCACATGGTAAAATATCAACAGCAGCACTGAGCATGAGAAACAGAAAGTGTGCATTTTTTCTAACTACAGTAGCATGGCCATTTAGCAACAGAAAGCTGCAGTAAAGGATCTCCTTTATGTTTTCTTCTGTCCTAAGAGGCTTTGGCAGCAAGTTTCCACCTTTCTAGCCACTGTCTGATTTTCACATGGTAAAACATCAAGAGGAGTAATGAGCATGAAAAACAGAAAAAAAGAAGTGTGCATTTTCTTAACTACAGTAGCATTTAGCCACAGAAAGGTGCCGTAAAGGATCTCCTTCATAAACTATGAAAAAAAAAGTTTGGAAACTTGTGTTTGGTCGATTATTTCTCTGTTGTTACAATGCTAATTGGCATTGTATTTTACATCGTTGGAAAGGCTGTTTATTTACCTTCACAATGATATCCAACTGGTAAGGATCGTGCATTTGCGGGATGAGCAGCACAGCTGATTATGTGGGTAGCGCCCAAGAAAAAATGTCCAAAATGCTCTGCCAATGGTAAACAGTGTATTCTCATAAGGCTACCAGGAAGCCTGCAATGACTGCCCTTCACCGTCAGGCCCGTTTGCGCTGGTATCGACAACACAGACAATGGAACCTGAACATGTGGGGGAATGTCATGTTCAGTGATGAGTCCAGGTTTTGTCTGCCAAAGTTGGATGGCAGGGTCAAAGTATGGAGACGACGCGGAGAACGCTATGCTGATTGTTACACCGATGGAGTAACAGCTTTTGGTGGGGGCAGTGTCATGGTGTGGGGGGGCATCTCCCTCACTGGCAAAACAAGGCTTGTCATCATTGAAGGCCATCTCAATGCAGGGAGATATCGGGATGAGATTCTGCAGTCAGTGGCGATACCATATCTCCACAATCTGGCACCTAACTTAGAGTAGAGAGAATGGAACTGCCTGCCAAGAGACCAGACCTCAACCCAATTGAACACTTGTAGGATCAGCTTGGGCGTGCTGTATGCATTAGAGTGACCAACACAACCACGCTGGCTGACCTGCAACGAATCCTGGTTGAGGAATGGAACGCCATCCCACAGCAATGTGTGACCAGGTTGGTGACCAGCATGAGGAGGAGGTGCCAGGCTGTTGTGGCTGCGTATGGATCTTCCACCGCTACTGAGGCTCCTGACGGTGTATTAAATGAATAAATGCATGATCCTTACAAATTGGACATCATTGTGAAGGTAAATAAACAGGCTTTCCAACCATGTAAAATACAATGCCAATTAGCATTGTAACAATAGAGAAATAATCGACCAAACACAAGTTTACAAACTTTCTTTCCCACAGTTTATTTTCTAAAACGATGAGGTGTCCTAAGAGGCTTTGGCAGCAAGTTTCCACCTGTCTAGCCACTGTTGAAAGGTCAGTCCTCCTTTACTGACCTCAGGTAGGACATGCTGGGCCGGCAGATCCCACCTAAAGGTATGAACACACAAAACAGAACAAGTTAACCAGCAAACCAGACCCATAACTCCTCACTGAAGGTATAAATCCAAAATAACTAAATTACTTACTTATCAGATAACACATTTACAGTTTAAACACATTTATCTAAACCACCTCAATCTTTTTTTCAGCCAAGGACTCCTTACAATATAGAGAATATACCAGGGAGCCCCTCATGCATGTCCCTCGGAATAATATGACAAAGCCTATTTTTTACACTTAGTTATGTGAAAGAACAATACAAGAGAAATGTATAAGAAAGAGATTAGACAACATTAAACATACTTGATAGGGCTGTCAATCGATTAAAATATTTAATCATGATTAATTGCATGATTGTCCACAGTTAATCGCAATTAATCGCAAATGAATCACACATTTTTTATCTGTTCACTATGTACCTTAAAGGGAGATTTCTCAAGTATTAAATACTCTTATCAACAAGGGAGTGGACAAATATGCTTGCTTTATGCAAATGTATGTACATATTTATCATTGGAAATCAATTAACAACATAACAAAGACAAATATTGTCCAGAAACCCTCACAGGTACTGCATTTAGTATAAAAAAATACGCTCAAATCATAACATGGCAAACTGCAGCCCAACAGGCAACAACAGCTGTCATTGTGTCACTGTGCTGACTTGACTACGACTTGCCCCAAACTGCATGTGATTATCATAAAGTGGGAATGTCTGTAAAGGGGAGACTCCTGGGTACCCATAGAACCCATTTTCATTCACGTATCTTGAAGTCAGAGGTCAAGGAACCCCTTTGAAAATGGCCATAACAGTTTTTCCACTGCAAAATTTAGCACAAGTTTGAATCGTTATTATGCCAGTATCTTCACTTTAGCTTTAAAACGGAGCCTGCTACAACCTAAAAATCGCAAGTTGCCTTAATCCGTTAAAGAAATTAGTGGCGTTAAACAAATTTGCGTTGGTGCATTATTATCGCATTAACTTTGACAGACTTAATATTTGCATATAGTAAGAGTTACAGATTTGTTAGCTTAATAGGGGTGTAAATCACAAGGTTCATCACAATACGATATCGATTCTTTGGACAACGATACGATATTTGCCGATATCACAAAGTCTGTTTGCAATGGGTCATCTACTTCGGAAATGTGCCTCACCAGTAAGAGATGGCAGTTTTGACTTGGACCCCATAAGAAAGGCCTTGGGCACTGCGTTGGGTGAGGCCTCTGACCCTCGGTACCATAGACTCCAGAAGCTTCTGATCCTCCTCCATGACTTTGGACAGCAGAGCTAAGAGGCACAGTGTAGACAAACAGTAGTTTTTTTTGTGTTTATAATAATTTTTAAAACTTATTTTTGCTCAGGGAACATACATTCTACATCATATACATATCATATACAATATGTGTACAAACAGCCAAATACAGCACCTCTTACTGTGTATCTTAAGCATGATAAAAGCTTCACTCTTGATGGGTTCCTCTGATTACCTTTTTGATCAGATGCATGCAGCAACTCTGTTTCCTTCTGTATTTTCTGCGAAGTAGCAGAGTGAAGTTGCAGTAACTGACGGAGAAAACGCAACTCAAGCTGCTGGGAACGCGCCTGGGACCACAACTCCTCTGGAGCCTGAAGTTTAAGAAGGAGGAGAAAATTTAAAGTTGGAGAAAGATGCAAAGGTGAAGAAATTCCATGAAATTAAACTTATATAAAGGGGGAAAAAATTACACAGTGAGTGTTTGTAAGACCAGCAGATATCCTTAAAAAGCTAATTCACAACAGTACCAGACTGTTGGCGTTGTGCCTGTTGTGCAGTAAAATTAATTTTCATGGATAATATTTGTATCAGCTCCGCTGGTGAGAGGACTAGGGTCAAGAACTGGCATTGACAGTCAGCTCGCTAATCGAAACCACTCTGGGCATGTGACGTTTAAGGAGCAGTGTGAACTTCAGGAGTTGCTAGCACAACTTTTATAGGAATGCAACGAGTGTCCCCAGGCAAACGTCACATGCAAAGTGACGCATCAATGGTCTGCCACTTTGACAACACAATTGAATGGTCTTTTGTACAGTTAATCAACTGTTCTGTATCACTTTTTTAGAATGTTTGAAATGCATATTAATGATCATATATTGCATCATATTTATCATTTTTTTACCATTTAAAAAATAATAAGAAATACTTTTCTCCTGCATAGTTTCATAGGTTTAACCATTACAAGATTATAGCTAATAATAATATAGCTAACATATTACTTAATTGCCTTTAAATAGAATCATCAACTAGTGGTCAACCAATATGGGTCTTTCAATGGCCGATGCCGATATTTAGAGCCAATATATAATGCTGAAATCATGTTTTCTTTTTTTTTTGCATCTGATAAAATACAACAATTTAATAAATTTAACAAAATTGTTGAACTTTATTGTCTGCATTGTCTCCATTTGCTAGACCTCTGTGGCTGAGAGGTAGAGCGGGTTGTCCACTAATTGACCTGCTCTACCTCTGAGCCACAGCCAAAACACTCTATCTGTTGCCCAGAGCAAGAAGCCAAAAAAAAGGAGATTTAATTTTTGTTACAATAGACTGATGCATCATATGCCCGGACTCACCCTATACAGTGGGAATGCCAGACTCTGACACAAGCTGCTGAAGGTTGGGGACTGCAAGCGATGGATGGACAACCACGATGAAGGGATTCTTTGCATTCTGAAACAACAGAAACAATGTGGAATGACTGAGGTTAAATCCTTCAAGTATCAGGCAACTTGTTCTTACCCTTCAACAGTCCTACGGTCCAGAGCAAGAAGCGAAATCGTTCCCAACTGTCTGGCCTCCTTGGAAATGGAGCTCCTCTGACTGCCAGCTGCAGTGGTGACAACTTCAAACTGTGGCACCAGTTTGCCCCGGACGAATTCATGTAACTGAAATAAGACAGAGGGACAGAAATCCTCAAGAGATGTTCAAAAGAAATAGCTTTTTTTGTGGAAAATATTTTTTAGCTTAAAGAGACCAAAACAATAATCTTAAAGCAAATCTTATAATAATCCCTCTACTTCAGTATCATAGATGGAGAATTTCCCCACCTCTGTGTGCAGACGAATCAGCTCCGTCTTGGCTGTGGAGTTCCCCTTAATTAGACCTCTGATATGCTCCTGTCTCAGAACCTGGAGAGACGCAACAACAGAATATGTTTAGTGATATATATATATATGTTTGAGAAATACTGATGCCTCTGCATTTTAAATTCATAAAAGGTTTGGCAAATCAAGAAGTTTATCTAGAGATCGTTAACAAACACACAGAACCAAATCCTCTAGACCAGGGATTTTCAAAGTCTGAGACTGTAGGCCTCCCCTCAGACAAAGCTTACCCCCCATAGTTTGCTTGCTTAGTTTTGCTCAATTTTTGGATGCCTATGGGATCATGATTATGTTATTTGACCCCATAGACACTCAACAATTGAGCCAAGATGGCTTAATATTGCTGTTTGACATAACTTCAGACTACAACAAAAGATTAAAAAAGGTCTGTCCTAAAGGCATTTATTACTTTCTGACTCTGGGAAAGTGGGAAAAACATAAAAAATCCCCCAAACTACTGTATGTCTGAACTATCTCTTTAACCAAACCACACACATTTAGGCTATTCTACGTGACCGTTTGATAACTAATTTAATAACCAACATAGTTTTTCACTTCCATTCACTGAGCCCCCCTCGCAGTTTAAAAACCTCTGCTCTACATGCCGCTCTACAGTCCACATTTTCTTAAATAATTACCAATATATTTTGAAACATGTAGAAAATGCTTTATCCAGGAGTAACACTGGCAGTAGGTTATGAGAGGTCTCATATTGTCAATTCATTCTCACCACCAGTTGTCTGAATTCAAGGATGCTCTGCCACTGGCTGTGGAGGTTCCTAAGTGCCTCCTGTCGGCTTCTGGCATGCTGGTCCAGTTGGATACACCGGTCTCTGATATGATCCCTGGCTGCCGCCTGCATCACACACTGAAGTTCCACCTCTAGAGCTGACCTGTCAGCAACAAAGTAAATGTTTTAAGACAAGATTTTCATTCACCCGGATCCCTTCAGTCTCTAATTTGACTATGGGCTATTTTTTGTTAGCAACAAATTTATTGCAAATGCAAGCGCAAAATAAAGACAGAACACGAGCAAAGAATGAGATTTAATTGAGAAAGAAATTAAAAAGAAATTGTTCAATCTTAAAAAGCCTTGATGAGCTCCTATTATAACACTAAAATATTATTCCTGTGGCAATACACTGATTTCATGACTCATCAACAATCTCTAAAGTGAGTCTGCTGCTTACAGTGCCAAGGAGTCGTTGTGTAGCTCATCTGCGATGCCAGACACCTCCTGCTCAGCTTTCTTCTTGCGGTCCTGCAGCTGGTTTTGGAGCTGCTGGACTCTGGAGCGAGTCTGGGCCAGTTCCACCAAACTCTGCTCCACCTCTTCCCAAGCATCCTGGAAACAACAAACAAATAAAATTGTTTTAATCACAAATGCCAGGAAACACATGAACATGTTTCCTCTGCTACTGTGCACTCCCTGAATATTACATTACAGTGTGTGTTTGTGTTAAGCACCTCTAAGAGGGTCTTAACCGATGGCAACTCATTATCCTCTTCTGCTGACATGTCCAGTAGGTGATTGCTTTCGTAGCGGAACCTGCAATTAAAATGCTACATAAATAAACACTGAAAACGTTGGGGCTTTTAAAGTCTTAAAGGAAGAGAGATCATTATTATAACATTGAAGTTTACCGTAGATCTGTCACATCCTGTGTCACATCCAGAGAGGCGAGTTTCTCCTCTAGTTCCTTCTGCTCTCTGGAAGCTAAATACTCCAATGCTGAGAGGACGTGGTTCGGAGGATAACCACCCAACATGTTCTGATGACATAACAAGCAACAACAAGTTAATTCAAAGTGAAAATTTACAGTATACAAGTACCAAAATATGTAGGGAAATATGATCAAAATACACCGACCTCCACAGCACTCAGCCAGTACTGAAACACAACAGTCCTTTGTTCACGTGTCATACTAAGAGGAAACAAAGAGAGAAGTGATTAATTCAAGAAAAAAAAATTGCCAATATTCTGATAGACTGTATCAACTGTAGTTCTTACTGTTTGGCTGCAGAGTGCACTGTTTTCAGTTCACTCTCTTGTAAAGACTGATAGAAGTGGACCCTGTCGTCACACAGCTCTCTCACTTCACGCTAACGGAAAAAAATAATGCAAACAAATTCAATCATTTCCTTCAGTCAGCAGCTGATATATCATGGGCATCTTGGTCTAAATTAGTCATATTTGTGTAAATAATTGCTGATCAACTGGTATAACTTCTTCCAAAATACTGTATGTAGATTTCAACTGTTTTTTTCGTCAAATCAGTGGGCATCTCCTCCAGCTGTAGAACTATGAGATTGAAACGACCAGCAGTAATCCATAGCTGTTTCCCAAATAAGATGAAATTGTGTGTCCAAAATCACTCCCTCATTCATTGATCGCTGTATAATAGTGTATATACTCAGTAGTTTACTCTATAGTGAGCTGTAAATCGAGATTTTGGACACTCATGACTGATGTAGAGTCGTATAACTGCGGACCATTGCATTGTTTAGTTGTTAGCAGAAAGTAGTGTACATGCCATGGACACTCCTACCACTATGACGGCACTATATAGAAACATTTCACAGAATTTTGACACTGAACTAAAATCAGGGATGGTAAATATAGTGCACTATATAGGTCAGTGAGTTGGCCTATTCACTCTTTATTTTTCTGACTGAAACATATACTAGTGGATAGCATCAATACACCAACGCTGCATATGCTAGATAAAGTGCAGACCAGATTTAGGCAGCTCTTACCAGGACCTGTGCCTCTGCTGCGACTTTAGAGTTGAGGTTGTCACCATCACTGCTGCTGGAAGGCTTATTATCAAACAGCACTTCAATCTCTGCTTTCCTGCAACACACAATACAGTTCTCACTTATGTATTTCATGATTAATACGGGTGTGTAAATGTTCTCACTTCATTGATTTTTATTTTACTTTAACTTTCAACTTTACCTGGTAATTTGCTCCAGTGCCTGGCAGTGCCCACTGATCTTTTGCGTGTCATCGCAGAGCACCTTGCGGCCCAAGATGCAGCGCTCCCTGAAGGCCTGCAGGAGCAACTCTCTACGCCGGCTGTCCTCCACATGGGCCCAGGTGCGGCTGATGGACTGCTCTGTTAGTAAATAGAAAACACT
Source organism: Sebastiscus albofasciatus (assembly GCA_916701655.1). NCBI lineage: Eukaryota > Metazoa > Chordata > Actinopteri > Perciformes > Sebastidae > Sebastiscus > Sebastiscus albofasciatus. The sequence goes on along the minus strand of CAKAOI010028100.1, from coordinate 35,386 downwards.
GGTGAAGGAGGTCACTTTAAATATTGTTTAACTATGGAAGGAGTAATGTGGTCTGATGGGACTAACCTTGTGTAGCCAACTGTTCCTCTGTTCCACTGATCTGAGAGTCCAGGTGACTGATCTCAGCTCTCAGCTGCTCCATCTTCCTCTGAAGCTCTTTCTGCTTAGCAGCCTCACTCTGGCACTCAGCCTTCTTCAACTGAGCAAGCAAAAACACCAGCAGATAAAAAACACATCTCAGTTTATCTGTGGCTTTCTTACTGAAATTATAATTCCACACTGTGTATCATCAGTGTGATCACTCAAGATTAATCAAGCACTACATCGAGCAGGTATATCATGAAATAGAAATGAACTACAAGGAAGGAAAACAAGTTGTAGCCTACCTCTTTGTCTTGAAGAACTTTGTACCTTGAAGATCATAATGTCATGGAAATTACCGAATAAATGCGAAACACAGAGTGGCCATGGTGGCTGAGGAAATTCAGTGTACACCGAGTGGTACCACGTATAGGAAGAGGGCGGTATTTACAAGACAGCACAGTAGACAATTGACAGGAAACAGAGAGAGAAAGAGGGAACAGGATGCAGCATAAAGGTTCCTTGCAAGCATCCACCATATGTATGCCACCCTTAGTAATTAATGACAGGAGCGGTGTGTCCAAGTGCTGGCAGAGAGACTGTACATCAACATACAAACAGCATTAAGTATTGAGCAAGATACAGACTCTCTTCTGTCTAAGTGGCCTCTCACTGACATTTATAAGGGCAACTAAATGCCCTAAATGTACACATGAAGTTGATATGGCCACTGTAGTGACAGACACTGATGGCTTTAAAATCCTCAAACAGGGCCAGAAAGGATACCACTGGAGATTGCCACGCATGATCCTCACGTTCCTGGAAAAACACAGAAACCGTCAGGAATCTGTAATCCATTATTTTCCAATCTTCCCACTCAAAGAATGTACAGAGGGTGGGACAACAGTTTATTTTACAGATAAAAGACATTTATCTGATGCCATGATATAGATAGATAGATAGATAGATAGATAGATAGATAGATAGATAGATAGATAGATAGATAGATAGATAGATAGATAGATAGATAGATAGATAGATAGATAGATAGAAACTTTATTGATCCTGAGGGAAATTCAAGTTTCCAAAATCACAGTTCCATAGTGCAAAACATGTTAGTAAAAAGGCAGTAAAAAGTTAGCAGTACAAAGTATAAAAAAATATACCAGATATAAAAATACAAGGAGATGAAGACAACTGTTAAAACTGAATATAGTGCAGGGTAACAGCTGTGATACACGACTATTAAAAAAGTGGATATAGTGCAGAAGAGACTGTTAAAAATGAGTATAGTGCAGGGTAACTCCAGTAGCTTAGTCTATGAAAGTGCACTGCGTGCATTATTATTATGATGATATGCTTTATTCTGACCATACAAATGGGGACAGAGCGAGCTCTGGGATGACATACACAAACATGGGTAACTGATCAAGGGGTTACAGTAGTGTAAAGCATAGATATAACACAATTTTCTATCTATATGGTGTAATGGTGTAAAGACTGACCTCTGTTGATAAACGTGTTGGATGACATATTTCCATATTGGCTTCCCTGTCCCGATACAGAGCCTAGAAAACAAATAATCAGCATTACGTTTGTTCAACGCTGCAACTGTGAGGACATCTAATATAAGATAAGATAAGATCAGATATTTCTTTATTAGTCCCGCAGTGGGGAAATTTGCAGTGTACAGCAGCAAAGGGGATAGTACAAAAAACAAGATGCATCAGCTAACAGTAAAAAAAGAGCTAAACAAAGTGTAACAAAATATGAACCATTTTAATAGAAGGAAGTATAAAAATAGGAGCAGTATATACAGTATTGACAATAAACAGACTATTAACAAAATTGCACAAGTGGAAAATTATATTGCATATACAGTTTAAGTATTAACAGTGATAGTAAAAGACAAGCTTGATACAAACGTTTTAAAATAGCTGTCATTTGGCAGGCTGTCCGGGGGCAGGTTGAACTCCTCTGTGGCCCAACGCTTCAACTCCCGCACTAGATTCCTGTCCGCCATCCTGACCATGGATGTGATCCTGACAGACAACAGAAAGTAAACAACTTGTAGCTAGCAAGCTAACAAGCAAGCTAACACCACCAACAGGCTACTTATTCTGCTCAGTTAGTTAACTAGCGTAGTTAGCTCGAGTCCTTGACCACATTTAGCTAAGTAGAGTCCTTGAACTTACTCTGCTCTTGTGGGAGATGCGACTTTACTTTAATAACGTTACACGTAAGTTATTGTTTTTATCTGAAATACTCTGAATACTTTCAACTTCCCGCCCGTTCTCAGTGCTTCCGGTCAGCTGAGACAGCAGCCCGAGCGGCCCGCTGATTGGTTGTAGTCGGATGTTGTCATGGATACACTTCCTTCTTCTGCTTCTTCTTCGTTGGAGTTTTTTATGGCGGTTGGCAAACGACTTTATGGCGCATCACCGCCACCAGCTGGTCTGGAGGGTGGATCAGTATTCTAACTACTCACTAGTTTTACTACTAAAGAAAATTAAAATAATAATAAATAATAATAATAATAATAAATAATAATAATAATAAATAATAAAGCTTTGGGAAACACTGATCAACATTTTTAACCATTTTCTGACATTTTATAGAACAAACAACTAATGGATAAATCAAGAAAGTAATCGACAGATTAATTGACAATGAGAATAATCGTTAGTTGCAGCCCTAAAAATCACCATTCAAAAAGAAAATCTTGTTGCGAATCCAGCATATTTTCTTTCATATAGATGAGCAGCATAAACTTTATACAATCATCTATCCATCCATTATCTGTAACTGCTTATCCCATTCAGGGTTGCGGAGGGGACTGGAGCCGATCCCAGCTGACACTGGGTGAAGGCGAGGTACACCCTGAACAGGTCGCCAGACTCTCACAAGGCTGACACATAGAGACAGACAACCATTCACACCTACGGGCAATTTACAGTCAACAATGAACCTAACCTGCATGTCTTTGGACTGTGGGAGGAATCGGGGAACCAGAGAAAACCCACGCTAACATGGGAGAACAAGCAGACTCTACACAGAAGGGCCACAAGCCGGATTCAAACCTGCGACCCTTCTGCTGTGAGGCGACAGCGCTAACCACTGCACCACCATGCAAAATGAATGATCTTCAGTATACCAATAATTCGAAAAAGGAAATATACAGCAGTTCTTCAGTTCCAACGTCTTTTATTTCTTCCTTTACTACAAAGAATCAACTGTGTAGTAAATGTCTAGATGCACAGCATTAGACTTTCTGTCCACAGGAGCAAAACTGCATTATTTCAGCCAACCACTCTCAACCTTAGTACTCTAAGGATCACAGTAAACATGGTGCACATACTGTAAAGGCCTTAGTAGGTGATTATGTTTAGTTTTTATGTTTTAGTCATAATATGTAATGGCATTTTTCCCATTGAAGCCATTGCCGCTTTCACTGTAATGGATTTCACGGCAGCGTTAAATAAATAAGACCTGAGTTAAACAAAAACTAAAAATGCTCTCTCCACATTTAAGATTCCACAACATAATATTTTTTAGTAAGGCCTATAATTTCTTGTTGTGAATAGAAAACAAATCATCCTCCTTATACATTTTTTTCATTAAAAAAAAAAAAAAAAGACTACATTCATGACGGGAGCACAAAAGTCAAAAATAATTTCCCAAACAATTGTTACTATGAAAAGAAAGTGCTCCGTTGTTCTTGCTGCCATTTCCTCTGTGAAAAAATGTCACAAGATTGTACTGTATGTCCTTAGCACCATGTTGATGAGCTATCCAGTGGTGACACCAGGATCCACTCAAATTAGAGTTTTAGAGTTTTAATATTTGCTTAAAGTTATCGTATCCTGGTGAAGAGATTTAAAACTGATACAGATTCCTGAAACGAAAGATAAAGAAACTTGGTTAATTATTTTGTAGATGTGAGGGGGGGGGTCTGTGATTACACAATGCTGTTCCCAAAAAGTGCCTTCTCACCTTAGTTGACCTTGTTTTACTGAATACGTTCCAGAAGCGTAGAGTCTCATCTCCAGCTCCCGTCACAATCGCCTCACCATCCGGGGACATTGCCTAGTATAAAATGAAAGAATAAAAATCACAAGATGTTCTGGCCAGCTTTTCTGTTAACATGACCAACAGCAAGATCACGGGAGAGAACACAAACTGATAAACTGACCAGGTAGAGCACTCTGTAGGAGTGTCCGGTGAGTTTGGCAACCTGAGTGAGAGCTGGATATTTCCACACCAAGATCTGGTTCTGAGAGTAGCCATGAGTGCTCACCTGGAAAAAAAAAAAGTAATATTATAATTTGAAGGAGGCTTTGTGTAATTCACTATTAATAAATTAATACATTATGTTATTATTACAAACAAACACCATCTTCTAGGTGATGGTCTTGTTATTTGACAGTTGTACTGGTCTCAACAAAGCATATTTTAAATTGTGTCCCAAAGATATGAAACAGAAAGAGGCAACACTTTTTCCAGTGGAAACAGGTACATTTTCCAAAGTATCTCACAATAAACTTGAATTACCGCCTTGCAATTGTATGCCTCTGCCAATACGTCAAGTTGTGGTTTACATCCATGTCTGTCCAAAATGTCATCAATTCATAATTTTGTCCTATTAGACGTTTGTGTGAAATTGTCATAATTAACACATTCATTCTTGAGTTATAGCCAAAAACGTGATTTCTGAGGTCACAGTGACCTTTGATCACCAAAATCGAATCCGTTCATCCTTGAGTCCAAGTGGATGTTTGTGCCAAATTTGATGAAATTCACTTAAGGTGTTCCTGAGATATTGGGCTCAAGAGAATGGGTCGGACGGACGTACGGATGGACGGACAACCCACAAACATAATGCCTCTGGCCACCGCTGTCGCCAGTGCTAAGGCATAAAAATGAAACAGCGCAAGTCTATGCCAATGTATCACAATTAACATGGATATACAATGCTTTTAGTAGAGTATTAACCCCCTTGGACTTGTTTGCTTGTTAAATTGCAGTGGCAGTAGGTTCAGGAATAGGCCGTGTCAGTGAGTTCGGCTGATTAACAGATGGAGAGTACTGTCAAAGCGAGAAATCCGCCGATTCTAAATCTCTACAAACTGATATAAATTAAGTACAAATGTCAACTTTTTACAGGCATCGTCTTGACGCTTAGAAATAAGCCATGCATCAACTTATTCTCAATGCAAGTGTGTCCTTCGTGACAATTGTTTCTTTATAATTTCATGGAATAAAGTCATCAAATCAGTTGTTCACAGTGCGTATCTGGAGTCACTTACCAGCTCATTAGCATGCTTGGACCAGGCCAGGTTGCAGACCTGAGATCCGGTATCCATGCACTGCAGCGGCTGTGAGGTCAGCGTGTTCCAGAATCGGATGCAGCGATCAGCAGTGCCGCCCCCGGAGGCCAGTAGGCCGTGCTGGTGGGGGGACCAGGCGATGGCTTTCACTGCAGCCAGGTGATCCATGTATGTTTGCACTGGGCTCAGCGAGGAGTGGTTCCAAACCAGCAGCTGAGATGACAAATAACATTAATGAACACAATGAGTAAATGCACAAAGAAGGGGGCATGTTTTTAATAACAATAACAACTGTACCTTGTTGTCGTTGCCACCAGAAGCGAGCAGCTGATGGTCAGTGCTCCACTTTAAGCCACACACTTCCTGTCTGTGTCCCTGCAGCCGTCTCTCTGACTGGAGTGGAGGGGTCCGCACATCTCTCTGAAGAATCATACGATCACGGCTTCCCGAAGACAATTGGTCTGCATTCCATGCTAACGCTCCTGGAGACAGAGTAAAGCTTCATTTATGTGTGGTCACACATTTGACTAAAATGTCAGTACACAATTATAAAGAATTAGGTTTGCCCCCTCTAAGTCGATTAGTTGACTAATCGGTCGTTTTGGTCTCGGTCGATTTCTTTAGTCGATTAGTTGTTTTTTATCCGTTTTTCATGCTGAATGACTTATTTTCAAGTAACTTATGAGCACATCTCTGGTAAACACAACATTTAAAGTGATGCTCTTGTGTGATTCTTCATGGAGAAACTCAGTTTTACAAATCTGTCGATTAAATCCACTAACTGATTAGTCGACAAAATCGTGTGAGCGTTAGTCGACTAAGAATTTCTTTGGTCGAGGGCACCCCTATCAAGAATGTCAAGCATTAATTCGGCTCTCTAGGTTTTTTGTTTTCAGTTCATTTGTTGTTATTGTGACTTTAGCATTGCTGTTAAGGCACAAGATAACCCATGTTCAGAGTTTAAACACAGCAAAAATGTTCTCACCAACTCTAGCTGTGTGTCCTTCCAGGGCAAAGAGTTTCTTCCCAGCACCAGCGTCCCAGATCTGAACAAAGCCTTTGTGAGTCCCCACTGCCACCAGGTTACCCTAAAAACATGAAGAATCCTTTCATTTTAAGAAAAACTAACTGTGCCAAAAGTTCACCTTGACAGTATTCTGTGTGTACTTACCCTTTCGGACCACCCGACTGACGTGACTGAGTCTCCCTCCACTGATAAATCACACAATCTTGTTACCTGAAGAAAAGACAATTCAACTAGCGATTCACTGTGGCGTAGCATAGTAATGAATACCGTCAAGAAACACAAATACTTTTACAAATATACATGCACAGTTCAAATTCAGTTATGTAAATACTCTACGGTACCTGGCTGGTACAGGCACTCCACAGGTAAACACATGTACCCAGCCCGACACTGAGCACGTTGAGAGACGACCAGTCCACCAAGTTGAGGTAAAAGTCATCCTGCAGCTCTGGAGCATCCAGGACTTTAAAAGGGATCTTTGAGATCTTGCGAGTTGGCTTTCTGGGTGAACGCAGCAATTTCTGACTGCAACAGGAAAAGTCGGAGATCGTAAAACCCTGAAGCCAAAATGTACATTTCTTTGTTTGCAGTGTGATCAACAATGAGAGATCTAAAATAGTGCTTCTACCTTTTGTTGCTGACAGGTGATAGAGAGTAGGGGGAGATGTTGGTGCCTTCATCTGGTGACGACCTCTTGGTATTGAGTGAATACTACAAAGAACACAGAGGCAGAGACCATCATATTGTCTGCCAGCTTCATTAAAATAACATAATACACTGAAGAAAAACTGTACAATGACTTAATAGTGGTATTCTACTCTTTGATATTGTTTTTTACCCCCACTCAAGACTCCGAGAGCATATTGTATGTGTGTCTGTTCTGACATTGTACGATCAAAATGCTATATACTGTAATTTAATACAAATGGAGTATGAGATGAAGTGTCCATACATTGAAGAGACTTCTCTTTTCTGGAGTCGATGGCTGTAGACGCCGGTCCTCTGTCTGAGGGTCCTGGATCTTTTCTATTCCCGCTCCCAGCAGCTCATTCTTCAGCAGAGCAGAGTAGGCCAGCCCATCTGCTGCATGCACAAAAATATTATTTAAAACACAAGCACAAAACTACAATCCTGGGTGCACATATGCAAGAAATAGAAGCAGCAAAATAAAACCTTTACAAGATTTATTTACCTTTAATGTTATCAGAAGAGGCATCCTTTGTTTTCCTGTTCTGACTTGGTGACTTCTCATTTTCCTAAAAAACACAAAGATACAGTCATTAATTTGAGCTATAGACACTAGTAGTTCAGAACATTCATACGGTAATCAACTTCACCGAAACACACTGTAACCTTTAGATTTTTGTCATGTATTATACAAATATTACTTTTATCTTGCAAAAGCACAGACACACTCCTCAACGAATGTACCAACAAACTGTTCATACATTGATCCTGTGGAAGTTGATGCTCCAGTTTGCCCCCGCTCTGGTTGGAATGAATCTGTCTCCAAGCTTACTGGGTGAAGATAACGGGGAGCCGGTGGGTGTCTGGCTGCGCAGACTCTGTGTCAGTTTCTGCAAAACCAACAAATTATTATATATATATATTACATAAATGTATTTGTTTATGAATTTTTTAAAGTTTGGTCACTTTTCTGATGAGTTAATTTATAATATAACTTGATAATACCACAAGTTCAGTGTTGACGTACAACCAGTGTCTGAATATAAAACTTTTCATCACCTGCCACTGTGGCAGGTCACTGAACATTTATACCGGCCTGTCAATTTTTTTGTCTGCCACTTCTGAAATCTATGCAGAACGCTTTAGAATTGTAAACACTGAATCAGTGATGTCATACAGTAGAAATAGAGAATATATAATGTAACCCTAATCCGTGATTTGTAATTTAGGATTTGAAAAATAATAATAATGTGCCTTGATATAAGGAAAACTGCCACAGTGGCAGGTGACTTGAAATGTTTACCAACAACATTTACCCTGTATTTGTCAGGTGCTAATTTATTCCCTGAGTACAACATTTACATCATTAAGGAACAGAGAAAAAGACTCACAACAGGGCTCAAGTTGTCATTTTGAATGTTGATTTGGCGAAGGAGGCGATGTTCATATTCTGAATCCATCTTAACCTGAAGTCCTGATCCCACAGCCACAGGCTGGGAGGTTGGACACCTGGAGAAACACACAATTACAAAATGATTTCAACAGTTAAACTGAAATGCTTGTCTTCTGGCGGGTATCCCATAATGCAAGGTTAGTTAGAAAGTTCTACAAAATGTTATGTAGCTATAGAACACTACAGTATCCTGATTTAAACCTGTAAAACCAGAAAGTTAGTTTGGAATTATAATTATGACTTGCATGTTGTTGATAGAAAATACAATCTTTCACATATCTCACAGCACAGTTTGAAAGATATCATGCTTATTTAAAGTACATAAACAATCATAACAGAATGTAATTTATTCAACAGTTAAACTGAAATGCTTTTTTTGGTGTTTATCTTCTGGAGGGTATATCCCATAATGCAAGGTTAGTTAGAAAGATCTACAAAATGTTATGTAGCTATAGAACAGTATAGTATCCTAATTTAAACCTGTAAAACCAGAAAGTTAGACACGTTTGGAATTATAATTATGACTTGCATGTTCTTGATAGAAAATAAAACCTTTCACATATCTCACAGCACAGTTTGAAAGATATCAGGCTTATTTATAGTACATTAACAATCATAACAGAGTCATTTAATCAGTGTAATCTTAAAGTTTATGCTAGTTATGGCATCTAGTTATATAACATTACGGCACAACTAACTTTCAACCAGTTCAAAGCAACAAATGGCATTTTTAAGAGCCTTGTTCGCAGTTAAATGTCATCTAATAGACTTCTCTGTAGTCTTGTTTGCACTGAACAGGTAAAGCTAGCTAGTAATGATTGAACTAGCGTTAGCTCATTGAGCTAGTGGCTAATCTAATCATTGTTTACAATAAACAACAACATACATACAGCGAGCGAGCCAGTCCTTGAATATCTCCACACAGACAGGTAAACAGGAATAACAAGTCACGGATGAATCAGATGAATGATATAAACGATGTGTTTAAAGTGATTCACTCTCAGATATGCAGCTAGCTAGCTAGCTAATGTAACTCTGTTTAGCTCAGGTGAAAATCGCATTGCATTGTGGGAGTTGTGCCCCCCCCCGTGACGTAAGACTTTCAAATCAAAACACGGAAGTGTTGCATTTGCAGTCAGTGGGAGTTTTTAGATGCTAACTACTATGAAGAATTTGAAGAATTTCACAAACAAGCAACAATATATCCTAAACTGTACTTTCCCCACTTACAATATAATATTTTACCTAACAGTAAACGTCTTCAGATACATAAATATAGATAGATTGTATATCAAATGGGTGCAGTAGGGTACCCATTGCATAGTAAATGTAAAACATAAGGAACCTCTGATGTAGATCAAACTGGGAAACTGCACACGTTGAATACAAGTGGATATACTGTATGTTGTAAATATAGTGTATGTTATCGTGTGTATGTTATTTTGTGAGTTTCTTGTCATGACCAAGTACCAAACATAGAGGGCGTGCTAGTTCTACCCAGCTAGAGGCAGGGTGCACTGCTGCAGTCTGATGCTGTAGACCTACCTGTGCTGCACTTGACCCAAGTCCTAAACCAGCCTGCTTTAAAAAAAATATATTATATATATATATATTTATTTATTTTTAATTGTTTGTTATTTGTTTTATTATTATTATTATTATTATTTAATTTTAAACAGAGTTTATTTCTGAATTTTATTAATACAACTCTGACAATCCATTGCAAAAACATGTTTGGACTGATAGATATCCCGCCCACCCCCCACCCATGACAATACCCAGAGGGCACTCAAAAAACAAGTGTACAAAAAAATAGATAAATAAATAAATACACACAAATGTACAAATACAATAAAATAGTCATAGTAAAAGATTATTATTTTTTTAAAATTATATAAACATTAATAAATAATGATAAATTGTTAGAGGTCTAGGACAGTAAACCCTATTATCTAGGACACTAACATGCATAAAACAAGCACAGGCGTTAGAGTTGAAGAGTTGAACACAAAGACAAATCAGGGGTCCTTCTAATGCTTCGTTTGAAATATTCCTGGACAAATATATACACACATATACTGTATTTATATATATATATATATATATATACATACACACATGTACATATATAACTTATTTTAACAATTGCTGGTCTTGTCTTGCTCTCCATCCTCTCCTGCAATCTGACAAACACACATTCATGTTATACTAGAATGAAAACATGGTGGATCTCTGTGTGAATTCAGGTCATCAATAACAATGTTGCATGTAAAAATAATAAATAATAAATAAGCAAGATGAGATTAGGTATATTTTATTGATCCCATACAGGGAAATACAAGTGTAGTAACAAAAGTAGTAACTGATATGCAGTTGTTTCAAATGTTTTTTATTGTGGAGCATGAATTTCAAAGATAACAAAACATGGTATTGCCTTGCTTCTTTTCCGTATAACAAACATAATGTCAAAAGACATAACACACTTAAAAAATATAAATAAATATAGGAAAACAACAACAATAATAATAATAATAATAATAGTTATTATTATTATTATTATTATTGTTATTAGTAGAAGTAGTAGTAGTAGTGGTAGTATAAATAAATAAATAAATATAATTTATTGTATTACTTCAGTAACTAATATACACACTTAAAAAATGTAAATAAATATAGGTAAACAACAACAACAATAATAAAAAAAATGATAATAATAATACTTATATTACTTCAGTAACTAATATGCAGTGGTGGAATATGACATGAGTACATTTCCTCAAGTACTTGTACATTTAATCAAATTGACATACTTAAAAAACACATGATATATGATGCTGAACTAAACAACTATAATACCCAACAGTATAGACAGTTTCAATGATGATGTCATTCACACACACACTGCAACAGGAAATAAATTGTGAATGATGACTTTTACAACTGTGAAATTGTGGTCTATGCAAAGTATCTAAAATTGGCTCCACACTGACAAACTACTACATTAAAATGCTCTTACATGTATTTGTCAGTGATAAAAACAGAATAATATAACACTGTGAAAGGAGCCATTCTCAATACTTTAACTTGTGATACTTGAAGTATATTTTGCTGATAATACGTCTGTACTTTTATTTAAGTATTTCTACTTTATTTACTGCCAGTAAATAATAATAATAATAACAATACTAATATGATAAAATGTCCATATTGTCTAATACTGAACATGAATCATATAGCTGGTAGTGTAATGCCTTGCTCAAGAACATTTCAATAAAGTTGATGCCTGCTGTGTGTTGCATTAAAGATTCACTCCACTGAACAGTTTTGGTCTCACCGTTTGTCCAAAATCCTAATAAAACAGAGAACAGTGAAATCACAACAAAAAAACTGCAGCTGCAGACTTGTGATGAAATATTTGTTAATCTAATCAGGCGTGAAGGTTTTGATTCATGACAGTTCAGATGTATTTTTAGATCTGATGTCCTCCTATTCAAGATTATACTGTAACAGGATTATACATTCATAATGTGCGTGTTTACGTCTGTAAAAAAAAGTTTGTTTACATGTTTAGTTCTCATCCAAAAACACTGCTGAATGTCCTCTTGTGTCACCACCCTGCTCTACACAATAACATTGTCTCTGCTAATGATCATGTCGCTACAACAAAAGACTGAGCTCTGTGTCTTTAATGCTGACAAGTGTAGTGATAATAATCACACACAGAGGGCCCCCTGTGAACTTCACTGTGTGTTTTCTGGTGAGTGAGCCTATAGAAATGTACCACATCAGACACACAACATAGTTCTACAAGTGTGAAGGAAGCACCCCCCTTCTCTCTCTCTCTGTGTCTGTCTGTCTGTCTCTCACAGACACACCCTCACAACGCTGGCGCCAACAGGCAAATCCCC